>CAOJBK014286124.1:0-11183 GCA_948294925.1 Codiaeum variegatum | reverse complement strand
CAGTGAGCATCCCCATCCAGATGCAAACACAGGACTTGGAGCTTATGAAGCAAGGCCAAGATGAGTCACTAAGAGACTTTTAAGCTAGGTTCAACGTCGAATCCTTGAAAATAACCCAATTGGGCCAAGCAAGGGCGGTAGAATCCTAACAGAAGTGCACCATGCACACGAACTTCTTCAAGAAATTATCCCGAGATCCACCACATAGCCTTGAAGAAGTAATGACTTTGGCCCAAAAATACATCTAACAAGATGCTTTTCGGGTATGCCAATTTGCCAAAAAAGGAGGGGAAAAGTAGAAGATACCCCTTTCAAGAAGAGTAAAAAGAAGGAAATATGAGGGATAAGTAGCTATAAGAGCGTGGTTTCTCAACCAAAGGAGAAGGTAAGGGAGCCCGCTAAGAGAACTTTCGATGTAACAAATCTTACTTCTTTAAATGCAAGGCCCGAAGTGGTCTTCGCGGCATTTCAAGACCAAGACATATGGAAAAGGCCGGGACCAATGAGGAGAGAACTTGACAAAAGAGACAAGTCAAAGTTTTCCAAGTTCCATAACAATCATGGCCATACTACAGACACTTGCAGACATTTGATGAAGGAGATAAAGAGGTTGATTAAACAAGGCAACCTAAAGGGATTCGTCAAAGACCAAAGGGAGCCTGAACCACTAGTAGTAAATGATGGAATAATAGGGGATATTGCATGCCTTACTAGAGGGCTCCAAGAGGAAGTAGTGAGTAACAACAAGGGTAAAGGAATTGCGCGAAGTAAAGAAACACCATAATTTGTGTTTTATAATGGCCAAAATTAGTGAGCCGAAAAAGACAGGACGATGGCACAAAGAAGATTCGATCCAATTGTCATCAAAGCAATCATTGCCAATTATAATGTGCAAAGAATACTAGTGGATAATGAGAGTTTGGCTAAATTTTTGTCCTACAAAGCTCATCAGAAGATGGCGATAAAGGACTATGAGTTGAAAGAGCTCATAACCCTGATCGAGATGTTAGACAAGACTGAAATACCTGAAATTAGATACATTAAATTGCCCTTCACCATTGGAGTAGCTCCGAAGAGTGTGTCGGTGATGGTGCTCTTTTGCAGTGGTAAAAATACCGATGGCTTATAATGTCCTAATTGGCATACCATTAATCCATGATCTGGATGCAAACACTAGTGTTAGAAGAGGAAGAGTGAAGGTTCCTTTACCAGACAAAACCAAACTTTATGTGTATAGCATCCATAAGCAAGAATTTGAAATCGATTTCACTCAGAAGAGGAAGAGTATGGTGTGCATTCAGACCGAGGAAGTGTGTTTAGTCCCAGAAGAGGTGAAGGTAGAAAAGGGTCGAATAGCCCAACCGTTGGGAAAACTAGAATCATTTTTCTATAGAAGAAGAGAGATAAAAAAAAGTGCCTAAGGATCAATGAGGAGCTAGCAGAGAAAATCGAAGCAAAAGGGTTCTTTGTGAGCCACAAAAAGACCTTCGCATGGGATTCATCGGAGATGCTGGAGATTAATTCGGGAGTGATAACCCATAAGGTAAATATGAATCTGTCCTTTAGACCAATCAAGTAGAAGAAGAGGTTCTTTAGGGCAGAGAGACAAGTGGTAATTAATGAAGAAGTGACCAAGTTGATGGAAGATGGATTCATTAGGGAAGTCTAATATCTGGAGTGGTTAGCTAATGTGGTTTTGGTGAAGAAAGAAAATGGGAGTTACAAAATGTGTGTAGACTTCACTGACCTCAATAAAGCAAACCCTAAAAGACTCCTACCCACTTCCGATGATTGATGAGCTAGTGGATTCCACAGTTGGGTACAAGTACCTCTCCTTCCTTGATGCTAAACAGGGTTACCACCAGATTAGGATAGACCTAGAGGATGAAGAAATATCACTTTCATTATGAAAAAAGGCACTTATTGCTATATGTCCATACCTTTCATACTCAAGAATACAGGTTCCACTTATCAGAGGTTCGTCAATAGGATCTTCAAAGATCAATTAGGAAGGAACCTAGAAGCATATGTAAATGACATGATAGTGAAGAGAAGAAGCTATGAAGAGCATATCAGAGACTTGGGGGAAATCTTCGATGTGATGAATCAATATGGGATGAAGCTAAACCTGGAGAAATGTGCCTTCTCCATATAAGGGCAAGTTTCTTGGCTACTAGGTGAGCGAGAAAGGAATTGAGTCTAATCCAGAAAAAGTACAAGCCATCCTAGAGATGCCGACCTTGAAAAATGTGAAAGAAGTATAAAAGTTAATATGGAGGTTGGTGGATCTTAATAGGTTCATGTCGAAGGTGGCAGAAACGTATTTGCCATTTGTTAGAAAATTGATGAAGAGCGCGATCTTTGAGTGGACCGAGGACTGGCAAAAAGCTTTTTAAGAACTTAAAGCCTACTTAAGCTCAGAATAAGTGTTGAGTAGACCATTACTGGGGGAAGAGGTGCTCATTTACCTTTCAACATCTCTGTATACGCTCGGAGCCGTGTTAATCAGAGAGGAAGAAGGAATTCAAAAGCCAATATATTACTTCAGCAGAGTCCTATAAGGGTCCAAACTCAATTATTCTCCCATTAAAAATTTTGCTTACTCTCTCCTCTTATCGTGCAGGAAATTCAAAGTCTATATCCAATTTCATCAAGGGGTAGTAGTGACAGATAAGCCCTTGCAGAAAGCCCTTCACAAACCAAAGATCTCGGGAAGAATGTTTTGCTAGTCTATAGAGCTCGAATAATATACCTTACAACATCACCCTCGAGTGGCAATTAAAGCTCAACCATTAGCAGACTTCATTTCAAAATGCTCATTCCCATAGGAAAGTGGAGCGGAAACTTCTAAGCAGAAGAGCAAAGGGGGATAGACTTAGAAACTATTTGGGAGCTCTATGTAGATAGAGCAAGCACTCAGAATGCCAATGGAATTGGAATTGTCCTTCGAAATGGTACCAGAGTTCTCCTAGAATATGCCTTGAAATTGGACTTTCCAACAACACAACCGAGTATAAAGCCTTAGTGCAGGGGCTCAAATTGGCTAATTTCCTAATGTTGGAAAAGTTATGCACTTGTAGTGTCTCCTAGTTGGCATTGGGTCATATAGATGGGATGTTTAAAGCAAGAAATGAGGAGATGGCAAAATATCTGGCGATAGTAAGAAAGCAGATCAAAAGAATGGAAGAAAAAGGGGTGAAGGTGGAGTACAGAAATGTCCCAAGGCTTTAGAATTCCTGAGCGGACAGCCTAAGCAAGTTGGTGGTAGAACACCCCTTAGGGTACCTAGATAAAGTCTTCATGGGATCCCTGACAACCTCTAATATTGACTAAGGAGAAGAGGCCCTAGAAGTTGAAATAGAAAAACCATGCTGGATCGACCCAATCAAAGCCTATTTGGACAAGGGTGAGCTGTCACAAGATCCTAAGGAGGTGAAGAGGATCAAATGGCATAGTGCTTATTTCTTCATTCACCATAAGACTCTATACAAGAGAGCATACTCGCTTCCTTGGCTCAAATGTCTAAAACCAAGTAAAGTAAAGTATGTCCTCCAAGAGATCCATGAGGGATCGTGCAGGATGCACATAAGGGGAAAGTACTGGTAGCCAAAGCACTCTAACAAGGGTATTATTGGTTGACTATAAAGTCAAATGTAAGGGCTCTAGTGAAGAAATTCCCCTCGTTCCAGAAATTTCCAAACTTGTTGAAGGCTTTAGAGACTGAACAAGTTCCCATCTACAACTCCTGGCCTTTCACCAAATGGGGGATCGACACTGTTGGCCCATTTCTAATAGCCCTAGGGCAGAAGAAGTTCCTATTAGTACCAGTTGAATATTTCACTAAGTGGGTCAAAGTTGAGCCTTTTGCAACTATTACTACAAACAATATAATCAAGTTCATCTAGAAGAACACCATCTATAGGTTCAACATTCCATATCAGCTTATTAGTGACAATGGGAAGTAATTGGATAACACATAGATAAGGAGCTTCTTCTAAGGGCTGAACATCAAGCAACATTTCTCCTTTATGGTTCATCCCCAGAAAAATAAGCAAATAGAAGTGATAAACAGAACTATCCTCCAAGGAATCATGCGAAGGCTAGAAGGTTATGGAAAGGAGTGGGTCAAAGAGCTCCACCATATTTTATGGGCCTACCAAACCACTCCAAGAAATCCAACAAGAGAGACTCCCTATGCCTTTACCTTTGGAACCAAATTAGTGATCCCTGTTGACATGGATCTTCCAATGGGAAGGGTCTTTTACTGTGATGACGAAGAGAATGGCAAGTTGTGAAGGATTGATCTAGATTTGCTAGAAGAGCTGAGAGAATAAATAGTCATCCGAACAGCAATGTACAAGAACAAGGTGACCAACTATTTCAACAAAAAGATTAAGACCAGGAAGTTCAATGTGGGAAGCTTAGTCATAAGGAGTCTCGAAGCCACAGGTCAAAAAGAAGGAGTGGAGAAGCTAGCTCCGACATGGGAAAGCCCCTTCACAATCCAACAAGTCATAGGACCAGGTACCTACAAGCTGCAAACTTTGGAAAGCATAGATTTACCACACACTTGAAATGTACAACATTTCAAAATGTACTACCAATTAAAGAGACTAATGAAATATAGCCTTCTGAATCTATTTTATACATGCTTTAATTTCAATAAGACCTGCTTCACAGGTAAAAGTCCTTCTAAGGGAGGCAAACACATTCTTGATGAAGAACATAAGACCTGTTTGACAGGTAAAAGCCCTTCCAAAGGAGGCAAACATATTCTTGATGAAGAACATAAGACCTTCTTGAAAGACACTCGTCCAAAGGAGGCAAACATGTCCTTGATGAAGAACATAAGACCTAATTGACAGGCAAAAGTCCTTCCAAAAGAGGCACCTAAGGGAAAACAAAGAACCTATAACCACCCTTGAAGGGCGAAGGCTACCTTAAAAGGGAGGAAGGATGATCCTAAGGCAAAAATCCCCCAAAACAAGAAAAATTCATGATTCCCTTCGAACCTCGAAGGTTGTCTTAGAAAGAAGGAAAAAGTGCTTCTTAGGCAAAACCTTCACTTCAAACAGTAAGCAATACAAGAATGAAGTTGACAAATATTTCAAGAGTCGAAGGATAATCTCTAAGGATGAAAACCTCAAATCAAACAGATGAATGCAAAATAAAGAATCTTCAAAGAAGATCGAAGCAACTTAAAAGAAAGTTAAAATCAACAATAAAACTCGAGGAAGGAGAAATTATAAAGTATTCTTATATTTCACTTCGAAAAGATGTGAAAAAAAAAAAGAAAAATAACATTAGAAGGAGGTAAAATCATAACATTATTCTTTTATTTCATTTCAAAATAAGTACAAAGGAATTACATGTACAAAGCTAAAATAGAATACAAGTAAAACACAAGAATATGCAAAGATGTACAAAAATCATAGGGAGATGCTATTACTGAGGATCTTCAGCCTCTTCGTCGACTTCCAAAGCCCCCCTGAGGTCCTCACTGGATAAAGTGGAGAGATCATTATCCTCATCTACATCAAAAGTGGGCGAAGTAGGAGGAGCGAGCTAGCTAAGATAATTGTTGAGGATAGGAACATTCACCTTCTCAGGCTTGTAAGTCTTGAAAGCGTCGGTTGTTTTAGGAAACTTCTCAACCACCTCCTTAATAGTCTTGTTGTGGTGAAGAATTCTGCAAAGAACCTCTTTCTTCTTTATGTATTTCTGTAGCCATTTGGAGGTGAAGAAGTCCTTGATGGCTTAATGGATCCCCTTAGCATGCCTCTTGGCATGGCTTGTTAAGGATTTGCATATCTTCTGAGAGATGTGAAGATCTTTCTGAAGTTGGGCCTTCTCATCTTTAAGAGTGTGGTTTTTCTCCTCGAAGGTGGTAGCCCATTGATTCATGGTCTCGATGAGCTCCTCTTTCCCCTTGAGCTGGCTCCAAAGCTCACTAACCTTCCTCAAAGCTTTGTCTCTCTCCTCAAAGGCAAGATCCCTCTCAATGGGAATGCTCTGAAGGGTAGAGGTAGATTTGGCCAATGCCACCTGACTGCTGTGAAGCTTTGAGGTAGAGACAACAAGGGAGTAATCTCGTTCAGCCAAAGTCATCCTTAGGTTCTCTGCCTTTAGGTCATGGAGAGCCAGTATAGCCTCTACTTCATTGTGATTAGAAAGAATCACCTTCGTGGCCTCTTAGTAAGTCCTTACCTTCGAAGTAGCATCCATTGAAAAGGATAAGTAAGTCAAAGGGACAAAATTAGAATAGTAAATCAGAGAATGACAATTACCTCAAGAACAGAAAGAAGGTCATATCCTTGAGACAGGATCCCCTTAGCAGTGGATCCTACCTTGGAAGAACTGCTCACCTAGCTACTGGGAAGAGGTTGGGGGAGGAATAAAGTGGAGTATTAAAGGATTTGAGATCCAGTCGGGACAAGCCTTTTCATTGAGTGCTAAAGCTAATCATCAGCTCGCCAAGCCTCCCCATCTCTGCTTAAGTGATTGTACTCCTTCAGAATAGTTGAAGTCCCAGTCCCCTCCCAAAGAGTAGGCTAGGAAGTAGGTGAGCGTTGTCGAATAATATCCTTGGTGGCTGACTCCACACTATAGCCTTAGTCGAAGAGGTCATCGACATACCTGTTGAATGTGGGAACAGCTAACGGTTGGTCATCCCCGTGAGCAGAAGTTGGCTAGTTTCAAGACCCAAATTCCCGATGAGGAAATCCAACTCCCTAGAATGAGCTCTTGAAGTAGCTTCACCACCATATACTTCAACAACCTAAGAAGAATAAAAACAAAGGGAAAAGAAGTTAATTAAACCCCATCAGAAGTATGAGAAAGAAGAAAAAAGGAAGAAAAAGCAACATGCACATCCGTTTGTGGCACAGTAAATGCACCATATTTAACCCTCATAAGGGGTGAAAGAGCAAGGATAACAAAAGGCACAGTAGCCTCCACCCCAGTAGCAAGTAAAGAAGCTTTATTATGAACACCTTTGACATGCTACAAGGATAGAGAAAAAGAGTTAGAAAGATGGAAGAAGTAATAAAAGAAGATAGAAAGTGAAGATACATATATCTCTATTGTCAAAGGCAGATTGCTAACCTCATCAACGATAGGAGTAAAAGTGCTAGTAGCCCCAGCAAGCAAAAGGATGTCTCCCACAACAACATCATCTCCCCCTGAAGTTGCATGAGTTAAAAGAAAAAGGTTAGTAAAGGAGAAAAAGGAAAGGAAAGTTGAAATTAGAAAAAGCACTAAACTTGCCAATCCTTTGTAAGGGTCTCCTCATAGAGCGTTTCATCATCGTCCTGCCTCCCTCCCTTCATTAGGGTAAATCACTCGGACGGGTCCGGGCTCAACAAGAGAAGCAGTCCTAGCAGACCACTTAGCTTGCCAAGACCTACCCAACCTCTCGAGGGTCGCATACGCCCCCGAGGGTTAGAAAAAAAAGGAAAAATATGAGGAAGAATCACAAGAGGAAGAAGAAAGAAAGATAGGCTTACCTTAAGAGATACCAGAAGCTTACGAAGAAGAGAGGGATGAAGGACTAGCCCGGCTAGACAAAGGCACAGAGCGAGTAAGTTGGGGAACTCCAAATTCCTTCTGAAGGAATGATTTGATGGTGGGCCCCTCCAAGTTCTTCACATTATCGTAAAGCTCTATTAATCGATCTGCACTTAAAGGAAGGATGCAGTTCCCATTGAACCTTTGGAGAAGACCTCACTATTAGCCAAAGTCTCCAAGGTGTCAAGGATATCCCTGGAAACTCTCTAGAATCAAGGCATTTGAGGAATTTTATCTTCTAAATTATGACATTGTACAATCTGGTCATATCTCCTCCTCTTTTCAAAACTGAATAAAAGCTGGAAAGCCACGGAAGGAGTGAGAGTAGGTACTAAAGCAGGAGTAGGAGCCACCGGTCAACGAGTAGCTCTTGCATTAGACCTAAACCTGGCTCTCTTAACAGTAAAAGGCTGCTCTTCTTTATCCTCGGCATAGGCCTCTTCGTACTTGGAGCAATCGAAGAGATAATTAGAGGCCAGGAACTACGTGTAGGAGCTAAGGGAACAAATCCCACAACAATTCAAGGTGTTGGAGTGCAAAGCCAAGGCCCCGCTGATATCCTAACCCTTTGAACGCCTGAGGAAGGCATTATTCTCAAATAACATTCTAGATAAGGGAAATCTGCTTCCCTAAGGTGGAAAGTCTGGATGGCGAATTGGATCTTCTGGTCAGTTCGAGGGTGAAGCTCCTCTGTATTTACACATCAAATGGGGATTATTCGAGAATATCTAGCCTCACTGCCCCCTTGGTAGAGCGCCCAACAATCACTAGCTTAGGAAATAAATCCTTATTCACAGGCTTTACAGCCTTCTCTGTAAGAAATTAACACAAGGTTTAGAACATAAGATACAATGGAGAAAGAAATAAAAGGTATGAAGCTTACCCAACAAAGCCTCGAGGCAATATGGAACAGCTATGTTGCCATCTTTGTCCCGAAGAAGGCTTCTTTTCCATAATTTATTGATGTTGATGAGCTTTTTAAAGCTAATCAACAAAGTTAAATGTTCCATGTTAAAATACGAAAGAAGAGGACTCAAGGAGAGCTTATTGGGTTAACAATACTCTCCACGAAGCCAAAGCCCTCCTTGGTTGGTCTAATATACTGAATACCAAAGAACCGACGCATTCAATCGTCGACCTTGTTAGGCTTTGCATAGAAAAGCCTCTTGTTGGGTCTCTCTTAAGACATGAAGACCCCTACATCGCCTTGGCTAGAGACAAATTGAAAGAACGATTGAAATAACTCTATTGACGGGCTAAAAATGCCTAAACAGAAGCACAAGACCTCAAAACAATGGATGTTGAGGATCAAGTTAAGGGTAAGAGTAACGGGGATCACACTGAAGTATTTGAAAACGTTCACAAAAAAAAAGGAGAATGGGGAAAAAGGAGACCACGAAGCATGTGGTCAAAGAAGAAAACGTAGAATCGTTGACCAACAGGTACACAAAAGGTAGGATTGTCATGATAAATATGATGGGAACTGAAAGGATAGATAAAGGTAGCAACAGCTAAAATGGCATGGAGATTGTGCTTGAAATGGTCCTAATTCACTGAGGATTTAGGCTGAATGACTTTCTAAGAAGGAGTGAAGGACCATGAAACAAATTCAACCCTGTTCAAAGAAGAAGGTTGCTCTATATGTTGGCGAGTACAAGCCATCGAAGAAGAGGAAATAAGGGTAAGAAGGAAATATGTAGGAATACTGAAGCAAACTAAAGCCAAAAAAATGTTGGAGAGAAAAAAGACAAGAGAAGGAAAGTGTGGGAAAATTTGAAATGAATGGATCTATATAGACCTTCTAGAAGACCCTTCATATTCCCTACCATTACACTTAAAAGGTGACACATGTCAGAGGATTTTAAAAGACACGGCGACCACATGGCAGGGGATCCCCTCCAAAGCCAGCATCTCGTCTTCGGCTCAAAGATGGCCGAAAGCTTCAATATCTTCTAAAAATCACAGAACAGCGAAAGCAAAGCACACAAGAATGCAAGGATTGTCCAAATCGGAAGCAAAACAGAGAAAAATACTCCAAAGAGAGTGAAAGGGTAGATCTTCGCACTAAAGCAGATAAAAGCCCTCCAGAACGCCTTGGTATACTCGACTAAACAAACTGAAAATGAGATCTAATAATGGCGCGAGAAGATTCCGAAGATGTAAGCGATCAAAGCTCGAAAAAGAGTAATAGGGCCAAAAGTCGACCTTGCCATGAAGACGTCGAAGGCTTCAAGGGGGCTTTCGTTTGAAAATTTGTTCAACTGAGGATTCAACTGTGGTTTTTCAACCTCGGGTGAACAACGGGGGCCTCTGATACGAGTTTAGTTAGAACACAATCCAAGGCACATAATCTTAGAAAAACGACCCCAAGAGCACCAAACCCAAGTCCAAAGCATCAAAGAAGGCTCTTTCGGGTGGTTTCATACCGAAGAGCACCTTTGTGCTTGGGACCCATGATCAGGATTAGGAAAATATTCCCTTGGACACGTGGCAAAATTTTATGCCAGTACCACTAAATGGGCTAATCATTCATGACACATGGAACCACTAATATAGAGACAAGTGTCCTCCTTGGAAATTTAAAAAACATTATAAATAATCCATTATGGCACATATTTCAAAGTATGTTACCATATTCTCAAAACTCTAAAAATTCTAATTTGTTCTAAGGATTCTCAAGAGCTTGAGATATTATTCAATTCATTTCTGACTTGGACGTCGAAGGATTTTTCTCAGGCTTAAGGCTAGAGCCTCTAAACTTATATTTATTCATCAATACAGGCTAATCAAGTCTAAAATCCAATCCAATCCAATCCAATCCATAGCTAAGGAGATTAAAAGTTATTAAATTCAAGACTTATCATATAGTATGAAAAATTATAATATGACTTTTTTTTTTTAATTCATTAGAATATCTAGAGATGACAATGGGTTTTGGATAGCGAATCCAATTCTACGAATAGTGTTTAATGGGTTTGGGATTGAAAAATACTACATTTAATAGATTCAGATATCAATAGTATTTAATAGTATTCGATCGTAGAGTATATATATTATAATTTTATATTTATATTATTATTATATGATAATATGAAAACTAAAAATTTAAGGTATTTGTCTGTAATTTTACTTTAAAATATTATAACCGTGTACTACATAAATTCGAATGATATATTAAAATATGTATGATCATATATAAATGGACTTAATTATCACTACATGCTGGTTGGAAGAGAAAACAAATGTTTAATTTAATTTAAAATCTCGAGCATTAATGTGGCCTAATTTATAAAGAGTTACTTGACAACTTACAAAACTTTTTGACAGAATTACTCTACATTTAGCCAAAAACTCTTTAAAATATTTATTTTTTTAATTATATAAATTCTTCAATTTCCCTACCCTAGATTTTGAATTTTTTTTTTCAATATTTAGAAAAATAAACGTATACAAGTTGTTCATTTAGACTTTGATTACTTAACACGATATTGAGTGAAGTAGGTGAGGAACTTTTAAGAGGGCAATTTTGCTTCCCAACTACCACTTTCTTTTGCTTCAATTAATTTTTTTAAAAAAATTATAGTATTAACACTCAACTCAATAAAGTATTAATCTAA
>CAOJBK014284591.1:0-16442 GCA_948294925.1 Codiaeum variegatum | reverse complement strand
TGCAGAGGCAAAACTTCATAAAATTCTTTACTAGTTGATTTATTATTATTCCCTAAGAAAACACCAATGTCATGGAAAGACCTAATTATTGGAACAGAGAAAGAGGCACTAGTTTTCAGTTAGTAGTCCAAGTACTAAAAGGGTAGTGTCAAATGAGACTTTCACCCCTAACATGTGTAAAAAAAATGTGCAGTGAGTTAGCATATTGTATATTTCCTATTATTTGACGATTTCCTGAAAGATCTGTAAATAAATTAAGTTGGAAATGTAGATCCATGCAATTTGATCATAAGTTCTTATTAAAGTGAAGAGGAAGCATGTATGCCGTCTAGCATCTACAATAGTCAATAGGGCTTGAGGATTGTTTAAGCATCTATTCAGGAGAAAAATCATAAGTGAACCTCTATCCAAACACCTAAAAAGAAGAACACTATCATCCAACATTCGACAAAAGGTAAAGCATTATCACTCACCATAGCTTTTACAAGGTTTATGCTAATAGGGAAAAAGAACATGGCTGGTGGAGAACCAGTTGTCTTGCATTTTGATAAAAAAAAGCACCCACAGACATAAAAATTATTGAAAGAACAAACTCAAGGTCACCCACCCTGATTAACATTTTCATTTCATCATCCAACAACAAAAACTAATGATAGGGCTCTACAATAATTAAAAAAAAAAAGTCTCAGGCAACATATCAATTGCATGTAAAATAGCATAGAAGAACACTGCTGAATTTCAAAATAAAAAAAATTTAAAATCCCAATTAACATAACATCAATCTAAACCAGCATAACACAAAAGATAAAAGACATTACTAGATAAAGCACATAATTTGACCTGCAAAAATGAAATAAGGTCGCCTGCGGTACCCAAGAATAGGAAGAGTATCAGTAAGAAGACCCCATAGAGGCTTCACAATCCAAGGAATTTGAAGCAACCCAAGATAAACTTGTGCTTCAGAGGGTTGTACTTTCAGCTCATCCTTCATATAGTATTGAGTACTGACTTTACTCAAGCCCACGCCAAATCCCTGACTAATTCCATACACAATAACTACTCCTAAAACGGAACTCCAATGCAACACTTGACTGAGCATTTTGAACCAATGCACTGGCCTTAACATCAAATCCAACAGCAAATCCTTCTTTGGACATTTTTCAATCGAGGGTTCCTCCATATGCTTCCAAGTTAGGATCTTTTAGCTGGGTATTGTCTCAAATCTGCTCAAGGCATAAGCTTGGCTGCTTAGTTTCAGATTGCAAAAGGAAAAAAGAAGGGGGTAGAATGGTTCTCCTCATGGTCCTGGGACCTGGATCCGAGATTCAAATGCTGACTTTTGTGTAGCAACCAATTGACCAATAATTGATGCCATATTGTGCTTTGACTCTGACACGAACAAATCGAATGGCCAGCTCCGATTTCAACGGTTTTGAGCTGCCTAAACTAACAAATCAGTCCCCAGACTTGTATCTATATGACATTTAAGGACAATTTAAAGTTTTTTTTGTCAACATCCTCCTTGCTTCTTTCAGGATTAAGTACATCCACTGATTAATTTACTAACTAACAATTTAGTCACTCGATTAATTTTCATTACCCAAATATCATTTGTCTAATACACATCATAACATTTTGCTCTTAATTTAAAGTATGTCGTTATCTCATTGATGGAATACTGAGATAGAACTCCACGTAAGCAAAATAAAAAGAAACTCATCACATATAGATAGGAGTCTTCTTCTTCCTCTGTTCATGAGTGAGTGGAGAGAAAAATTCAATGACCTTAACCTTGCTCATAGATTACCTATCTTATTGACTTTAATTCTTACCTATCAACATCAGAAGTTGTCATCCTGATATTACCATCATTGTTGAGCATGAAATTTTAGAACCACATAGCTGATATATAAGGAAAATGTGAATTTTTTTATAAAAGAAACTCTGAGGAGATCATTGTGAAGAAGACACCTGGGACCATACAATCTGATGGAGACAAAACCACCAAGTAAGAATTAAAATTAATTTATGGTCTTTTATCTTTTGAATTGGGATTGCATTTACACATTTATTATTTAGGGGTTTTAGTGTTCATTTCACTGTTAGGTTAGGTCTAGGAAATAAATGATCAATTAAGGATGGTTGGGATGTATATATAACAAATTTAATTGCTAGATTTGGTGTTAGTAACGTATATATTTAGTTCCTGGTACTTGATGAATTTTAATGAAAACCCTAATGACACATGAATGTGAATTTCAAATGCAGGGACCCCATTCACAGTAAGGCTTCGCTATGATAGTGTAATGGGGGAAAAGGAATATGAAAATGGCAAATTGCATATGTGGAAGACAAACAAGCTTGAGCATGTGTTGGTATGCAAAGAGTCGTTCAAGCTTGGGGTTAGGGGAAAATGCATACTATGGTACAAGGATCCCTTTATGGATTACCCTAAGGGATTAAAGCATGTGGATAGAGTTGGTATGATGGTGCAAGTGCATTGGGATGGAGAGGATTGTGATGATATTGACTTGTTTGTTGAGAAATTGGGATGTAGTAATGATAGTTATCCCAAAATTCCTTAAGGTCTGAAATATGAGGGCTTTGTGGATAATAGAAAATTTGTGGGATATATATATAGTAAAAAAAGTAGAACAGGGGAAAGTAATGAATGACATAGTATAATTGATGAAAGTGAAGCATATGGAGGACAAGAAGAAATGATTGAAGAAGTTATACAAAAGGAAGCAAATGAAGCACAGGCAGAAATGGTTCCAGAGGATCCACAAACTGATGCAAAATGAAGCACAAGCAGAAATGGTTCTAAAGGCTCTACTAACTGATGCAAATGAAGCACAGGTAGAATTGGTTCAATAGGCTACACAAAATGAAAGTGAAGTGATTATAACAAAAAAAAAGTCAAAAGTTGAATTGTAGAAGGAGAGGCTTGAAGCATTCAAGACCTACAAAAGGGAATAAAATTATACAGAAGGGAAATGAAGCATTGTGTGATCCTGAACCTTTTGTGGAGAGTGAAGTTGTCCCTGT
The DNA here is from genome assembly GCA_948294925.1 of Codiaeum variegatum. Taxonomy (NCBI): domain Eukaryota; kingdom Viridiplantae; phylum Streptophyta; class Magnoliopsida; order Malpighiales; family Euphorbiaceae; genus Codiaeum; species Codiaeum variegatum. The sequence goes on along the minus strand of CAOJBK014284591.1, from coordinate 13,394 downwards.
TGTGGAGAGTTTTCCTAAAGTTGTTTTGGAGAGTGTCCCTGAAGCTAAACCTAACATGTGGTTGATAGTGTAGTGCAACCTATTGTTGAGAGGGAAAGTGAAGGTGTAGGTGAGATTTAACCTGTGCATGATTGCTGCTAGCTGTGGCAACTTTTTTCCATTTAGTTTAAGTAATTTTCAGCTGCAAATTGAAGCCATTTTGTGTAATTATGTTTCTTATAATTGGCTTTGTATAAAATTGTTGTAAACATGTCATTTTTTTAGATTCAGTATAGAAACAATATGCAACATCAGTATTGTTTCATTACTGAAATATATATGGTATTTTGTCAAACATTATTTCTGTTTCAATGACTATTGTTTTCTTTCTTTATCTTTATGCACTTTTTTATATATTCAAATAATTACAACAAAAAACACAAGGCATAAATATTAGACAAACTTTAAGCTAATCTAAATTTCAATTAATCATTAGCAACTGAAACATTAATTTGTCAAATTAATACAACTGATACAAAAGAAGTGATACAAAAAGATCCTAATTTCAGGCATTGATACACGCAAAAGGTCATCATATAGACCTTGATACAATATAATTAAGATAAATATTCACTTTGTTTAGTAATACCCAACTATATAGTTACTGCTTCTTCACCCAAAGCAGACCTGCTGCAATAGGCACCCCCACAATTGCAGTTGCAAACCCCCAGACCAAAGTCCTCTTCACAAGTTCTTTTCTTTCTTCCACCATGTTCTCCTTCTGAAGCCTATCCACTTTCCTCAAGAGGTAGTTAATCATGTTCCTTGATCTCTCACAGTAAATAGGATTAATCTAACAAAAGAATATGCATTTTCCTCTCAGTGTCTGCCAAAACACCAAACAACAAAAATAATTTCAAATTAACCCTAAACCATGTATCATAATCAATTCCCATTTCTAGTAAAAAGGGATATCAATAAACACTTACTCTATAATTAGGACAACCATAAAATTGACAACCAGGGTTATCCTCAGTCCACGACATATGACACGGCTCCTCTAACCCACAGTATCACAACGATGGACAATATTTAAAGTGTTGAGTAGGGATAATAGAACGTGCAATGTTGTTAGAGGACATTCTTGTAATTTGAAACCCTAATTTTTTAAAAAAATCTTAAAATTGAGAGAATAAGAACTAAGAAGAAGAATGAAGTGAAGATAACAAGCCAAACTTGTGCCCTTTTATTATATTTTCACATCTCCCATCCTCTTCTGTCACTGTGAGTAGGTACTTTCATAGAGAATCATTCTCCACTCACAACTAGAGAAGAAGAAATAAGATATGGGCTGACGTAGGTTACTTTTTTTTCTTACGTGGCACTTGCTCAACAATGGGATAACGACATCTGTTAAAAAAAAGCAAAATATTATAAGGTGTATTAGTCTAATGATATTTGAGTTATGAAAATTAATCGAGTGACCAAATAATTAGTTAGTAAATTAATCAGTGACCACCAATGTAATTAACCCAATCTGTCATATTAATCTTTTTTTTTTGCCAAATAATTTGTCATATTAGTCCTTGCAAGTTGGATGAGTCGCGTGTTGCTGCAACATTCAAGCTAAGGCATTTTTATACTTATATTACATAAAATATTTACATTATTTATTACTTTACATTATTTGTAGAATACAAAAATATTTATAGTAAATGTATATAACTTTATAATATACAAAAAGATATTTACATTAATTGTCTTCACATTAAGACAATTAACAAAAATGACTATCATTTATCTATACCTCACACCCAAAAGAGGTTGCTTGCCAGTTGTTTTATTTACATGGATATTTCAAAGCAAACAGTGGTAGCTTCTTAGTTATTTTATTTATATGGATATTTCACAGTGAACAGTTGTAGCTTCTTAGTTGTTTTATTTACATGGCATATGATCACCTTGCTTTCTTCACATCACTACGTGCCATATGATCACATTGCTTCTTTTTTTTTTCACAACACTACTTGTCCCAGCTCTATAAAGAGGAAGAGAATCAACATTACATATATTTCGTATGCATTAATAGTGCAATAAGTCAATAAACCTCCATATCCTTATAAAATAATTCTTATTAAATATGATAATAAGATATGAAATGAAGAAACTAATCTTAATATTAATTTATGAGACTAACATGTAGGATCAAAAACTAAAATTCTAAAAAAAATGTAATACAAAAAATATTGAAGAGGGAAAACAGATGAACCATTTAAAATCATATATAACAAAGGAGACTAAGGTAGGAATCAATATTTAATTATGCTTTAAAGACAATTAACTTTGTAAATCAAGTCATATAAAATTTTAAGGGAACAAAAAATCTTAACTCTAATAGAATGACTTAAAGGTAAATTTCTGTTCAATATCAATTCTCTTAGCTTGTTATTTATCTCTTAACATATGTCATCTATCTATAATTCCTAACAACCTGTTAATCAAATTACTAAACATTCTAATAAAGAATTAGAATTATATTAACTCGATAATATTTTAACTAACTATTGTTGAAATATTTTTTTTCCAATATTAACAATAATCAAATCAAATTGTATAAATTCTTTAAGCATAGAAAAAATATAAAGCAATTGTTGAGAAATGAAGAATAAGATAAGTTATAAGTAATTTTTACCTGCTATATTTTCTATTTTTTCCTTCTTCAACAGAAGATAATTCAGAAGTAAGGAGAGATGAGTTAAATGTTTTCTGTATTTGTGGTTGGTTGGAAATAAAATATACAAATTGGTTAATGTTTCAATATGAAATTAAATATGAACATTTTAAATAAAAAAAATAAGTAAGTGGATTGAATTGGTTCATAACATCTTATCATGTTGGAGAAACCATGTAGAAATACTATATTTGAAAGCATATAAAAAAAGTAAAATAAGTTTTCACAATATTACCCAATGTACTTTCCTTTGTTTCCTTCTTGAATAGAAGATGTGTCAGAAATAAGGGGAGATGAGCTTATAGTTTCATCAAAGATTTTGGATATGATGAAATTTAGAGTTCTACCAATCAGTTTTTGTCCGAATTGAAGTTGAAATATCTTGTTAGAGCCTTTTAACAGATTAATCAAAGGCGGTAAAGACTCATGATCGTTGTAAGATTCATCCATAGTCAAGTTCCATCATGATCTTCCAATTAATCTCCAACTGTTCGGCCAAAGATGGTGGCATTCAGTATACCAATATCATCTTCTAGTATACAATTCAATCTATACCTGAATAAATAGCAAAAAATAATATAAATAACATTTATAAAGTATTATTTGCTATTTCAATTGTAACGTAAAGATTTTAAAAGAATATACTTTCTTTTAAGTATAATTGAATTAATATTTCTTTGTTAATTGATGGATAATAAATATATTTATTGGATGTATCTAGAAAATATAATTACTAGAAACTTCAATTTGAAAATTTAAGTAAAGGAACAATATTAATAATTACCATGGTGATGGGGTATCCTCGAATTTTTCATGGACAATACACTACCAATAATCTCTATATTCTTTACTTGGGTTGCATCTTGGGCAAGAGTTGTACCACCATATTTGCTTTAAGTCAAAGTTCAAGATTGATGCTTTGCAAGTGAAAAAAATATTTTGCATAAATAATTAACTATTAAGAATATTTGAAAAAAAATATTTTTAATTGTAGTATATAATATTAAGAAATGTGAACCTTATTTTTCTCAATATCTAAAGTATTGAGTTCCTAAATTTTTTTCTTGTTTAGCATCTTTTGGTCATCTGGATGTAATGGTTTGTCTGAAACAGCTAAGAATTCCACATGCTGAGGAGAGTTTTGAAACCTAAAAAATACATTTGAACATTTTCTAAAAAACTTTGATGTATAAGAAATTAATCAATTGTAAAAATCATCTGAACAGTCATAGTTCTCACCTTAGCTTGTATTGATAAACTTCTAGAATTTCAAGATTGAGAAAAAATATAGTTGCAGAAGAGCTACCAACATAAGGGTTTCCTAATTAAAAAAAAATAAAACAATAAAATTAAATTGTTATGCATAAAATTAAAACAATAAAATTAAATTTCCTAAAACATCCTTGCATGCATATTATTTTTATAACTATTGCTTATCAATAATTGTAATTTATGTTTGACTATCATTGTTGCAAATATTGTTATCACTGGTTTTGTTGATGCGTTGACTACATTTTCACAAAAATCATTTACTAGATTGCTCCACAGCGTGCCATTCAATCTCTTTTCCCTATAGTATCATTTGATGTGGTATTTGTAATATTATGTTAATTAAGAGCTATAGAAATAAATGGCAAAATCAACACTTGAAGAAGAAATTTTTTGCAAATTATGAATTATTAGATTTCTTTTCAACTCAAGTATTTGCCCAATATATGTTTCCTCAATTGCTTCAATCGTTAGCAATTGTCCAATGACATCTAATGTAGCAAAGAGAAGAAAAACGTAAAATTATTTAAGATTGTAATGATATTAAAGAAGCTATGTATTAATGTGAAATGTGTATGTTTAATCTAAGATTGACATGTGATTTATTACCAATAAGCAAATTCTTTGCATCAACTCTGCTTTCTAGATTATCATAATCGAAAAAATAAAACCTGCGTAAAGGAATCTCAGGATAGCTGCCTTCTAATTTCTGAAACACTGTTGCTTTTGCAAATTCCAACATACAAGGATGAGGAATGACTTTTTGTATTTCTTTATTATTCATTACAAAGAAATTCTTAATGTCATATATAACATCTTGTTCTAATTTGGCAACGAATAAACCAACTTTGAATGATTTCATTGTTACTTGAATTTCATCGTTCTATCATTGTTTTTTTAATATAAGAGAAAAGTTGTTGAATATGTACATAAAAGAAGTAAAGGAATTAATAGTGTTTGGAAAGTTGCAATACCTTTTGATCCACTAATAAACATAGTTGATTAACTTATTTGTGGTGATGCTTCTTGTTTTCCAAACTCTGCTTAAGCGAACTCTGATTTTTTCAACTAGTTTCACTAGTTTGAGTGTTGATAATGGTGTGATCTCCATCACTCATCGGCTGAAATAAAAATGAATTTTAAAGTTAAGATATTAAAACCATATATGAATGTTATAGGAAATAAGAATCTAAAGTTTGAATATGAAAAAGAGAAAATGAGATTCACCTTTGATAAATTATGAAATATTTCTTTTGAAACAATATTTTTTTTATATAGCCTTCTGGTATTTTGGGTGAATTTTTCATTAGTACTGTTAATCCAAATAGGGATGTCACTCGTTTTAGAGCAACATAAAGTTGGCCATGAATATACACATCATCTGGCAAATATAAACCTACTTTTTTAAGTGATTGCCATGACTCTTATTTATTGTCATTGCATAACAAACTTTTACTAGAAATTGACGCCTTTTTAAAGTAAAAGGTCCTTTGCTTTCATGTGTTGTTAGTACCATTATTGGATTATAAACTTTTTTCTAACATTTTTCCCCGTTATTATTCTTCCTTCTATTATTCTATTACTAAGTTGAGTAATTATCAATCTTATGTCATTACATAATCCTGATGCTTGATTCAAGTTTCTTAATAACATGATACGAACTTCAAATTTTAAAATTAGTTTATGCTAGGGAATTCCATTAAAATTTAAAGTGTTTATAAATTCATATGGATAAAGAAGTTCCAATTCCTCTGTGTTTCCTGAAGATGAGCAAATTGAATCAAAGCCGAAGTAAGATTTAGCTTCTATCGGAACTAAAGAGAGCATTTATGAATTTATTTCTTCAGCAGTTTGATTTTTAGGAGTTATAATTGCTATTTCTTTTAAGAAATTTATATTTTTATAATTTTTTTTTTCAGATTTGTCATATGTATGCTTAACAACACTCAAGATATAATTATCATTATCTTTGATAAAAATTTCATCTAGAATTTTAAACCATATCGCATCTTCTTCATCTAGAATTGTAACTCTTTCAGCTGTTCCATTACCAATACTAAAAATCCATTGTGAAAATTGATATATTTGTCTTTTTTCTTCTTCAGTTACATTATTGGTGCTTAATCTCACATTTTCTTGCAAAATAAATATTTTACTTCTTGATCATAAATAAGAATTATTGATACTTGACTTTACTACATCTTCTTTCGCACCATCTGGTTTAACTAGTAAATATCTGCCTTAAGTCACCACCTAAGGCCATAGGTTTTCCTCTAAAAAGAGAATCATTCCCTAAAACATCTCTCAAAGATTTATCCAAAGCTTCAAAAAAAATCTATGATTCATAGGTGCTTTATCCCAAAGAATTAAAGTTATTTCATTTAATAACTTGGCTACTTGTGTCCCTTTTTTAATTTGACATTTTGAATAATCATCTACTGACAATGGTATTTTAAATCGTGAATGAGCAAATCGACCTCCTGGTAATAATAAAGAAGCTATTCCTGATGATGCTACTACTAAAATAATTTTTCCTTCAGATCTTATCTTACTGATAATGGTTTGTCATAAATATGTTTTCCATGTACCTCCATGGCCATAAACTAAAAAAAAAATGCCCTCTTTTTTTCATAAATAGTTTTTATAATCTCATCATAAACTCGTTTTGGCCATTATTTAAATTTTTAACTAATTTAGTATGTATCTGCTTTAACGAATTGATATCATAACTCAGTTCTTCCATAAGCAACTTATATATTATTTAGATTTTGTAATAATGATGTGCAAGACATAGGAAGTTGAAAATTTATTAAAGAGGAACATCTTTGATTTAAAAGTTTCTCTAGTTCATATAATACATTATTATATAAATCATGTTTTAAAACTTGTAAATTTAAATTGTTAAATAAATTTCTTAATTTAATAATAATATCATCTGAAAATAACTTCCAGTGGGTTTCGAACAAAGATTTTGGGTTTGTAACATCACTGAATAAAAGAATAGTTATAAATAATTGGCGTAATTCAAGTGAAGTTGCCCATTATGTTATTTTAATAATAGTTTCATTCCATTCTTTGTCATCACTTAGTAATCCTAAAGTTTGGCATACTGCTTGATATGTTGGATAAAGAATATTGTTGATAATTCTTAAATTTTTAAAGTTTATTGCTCATTTTTTATAGTTAAGAATCATTCGTAAGAAATAAAGATCTCCTGAACTTGGATAAATATAAGTTATTCTTCTAATAACTTTTCCTTTTTTCCTAAGAGTCCAAATTTTATCTCTATGATTTCATACACATTTAATTGGAAATTGTACATATGTTAGCTCTCAGACTTCTAGATAAATTAGTTCCCATCCACTCAGTAAACATGGTTTTTTCAATTCCTGGTCTATTAACTATTGAATTTAAAGATTGATTTGCATGAAATGTAACATTATGCATAAGTGGTAAATGTACACACAATCTTTCAATTGCTGGCTCCTTAAGGTGAATGTTAAATTCAAATAGTCTCCACACAACTTCATAAGGTGATATATATCGACAATTTAAATAAGTTTTTTATTTCATCTACTTGAGCATATTTTATTTTTTAGACTCATTTTCTACATATAAATTTTCTTTTATAGTAGCTTTAATTCTATCAGGACATTTACTAATATATTTGAATAGATATTTTATAAGCATTGATTGGAAACATGCCTGTACATTGATGTGAGCACGATATGTTATACAAAAAATTATGGAACAACATATCTATTATCCAATTTGATGTTATCTTTGAAAACAAAATCAGTTATATCTCTTCTTCTATAGCTAACAAACTGTGAACCCTTAATTTTACACCTCTAGAATCCTCCCATTAAATTTCTAATTTTACATGAAAATTTTGCAAGTAAAATGCTCTAATTTTCACATCATTAGATCTGGCTCATCGATACCAGTCCAACGGTTCAAATCGTGCTCAAATCAAACTCCAAACGGACCTAAAATCGAGAAAATACCAAAATTGGGTCAAACCAGCTAACCCTTGCGGACACACTAGTGCCCATACGCATGTACAAGTGCCCAAATGCATGTATAAGGGCCCAAATGCATTCATAAGAGCCCAAACATATGTGTTTCACCCTAAATGCATGCGTTTTGACTCCTGAGGCTTCTAGCACGACTCCCTATCAATTCGAACTATCATAACTATTTCAGGAAATTTTTTCAGACATATTCACACCTATTTTCTAGCCTCCTAACACTCCTAAACACCTCTTAAAACACTACAACTCTCCCCTAATCGAATAAAAACCTTTAAAAACTCACACGAAGCACTCAAGTTCAGTTCCTTCAGTCCCAGTTCATACCAACAGACACCAGTGCTCTCCGAACACAATGGAGACCCGTTCCGATTTCGTCAAACCCTCCAGTTCCCAAATCTTGCAAACCAAAGGTAAATACTGTACAATATGTTCTAATTTCTTTTGGTTTTGAATTAAGCCCTGAAATTGATAAGGTATTTTCTTTATCAAATAATTATTTTTTTGAAATAATTCTTACTGAATCCCTTTAATACCGTTTTAAGGCATGTTTATGAAAAATCAGTTTTCATAAATTAAAATCAAAATCCTAAAATGAACTAAGGTAATCAAACTCACATTCAAAAATCATTTTTCATTAATCAAAGATTAGAATTGATTAATTTTCTAATGGTTAATCATTTTATTAAACTAAAACCGGTTAGCTACTACACACCAAACCACCCATTATTACTAGAACAGCCCTCACCCTTCGCGAGAAGGGAGAATGGCGTGGAGTTTGATTCTCATTAAATGGGATAAGCCAACAAGCCATTCACAGCTTCAACTCCAAAATTTCCTTTTCCTTTATATTCCTATTGTTTATTTCATTAGTTTTGTTATTTGTTCATATTTTATTAGATCCATTTCTATGCAATTATTTTGTTTTATTATTGTTGTTTTATGTATGATTTTGGAGAATGTGTGCTTCTCTCAGTTCATAAGACTGAAGGGGAGATCCCTTGATTTTCATTGGTTTTGAACTGTGATTTACTACTACCCATTGGGGTGTTGTGCTTTCTCTAGAACTTGAAGTGGGTTAAAGGAAGGATCCCTGGTCAAATTGTTATATTTACAACTTTGTGTGTTTATCATAAGCATATTCACATGTTCATTCATAACATTATTCCTTCTCATGTATACACGAAAATCACAATTTTAATTGAAATTGCATGATTGTTTGAGGCAAAATTTATTCTTATTAAAAATGGTACAAAATTTTTTTTATATATAAAAATGTTTTCAAATCATGAATCTCTGAACCCTCTTTAGTTTTAAAAAGAACAGCTTTTCCAAATAGGGTAGAAAAAATTATTTTCCAAAGTGGAGTTAATTCAAAAAGGTTTCTTAATCAACTTAGAAAATCGTTTTTCTTAAAGTATTAGGTGGCGACTCTAAACACTTCACACACCACGTGAATACATGTGGATGCACAAATGTGAGAACCCAACCATAATCCATGATGCTAAGGTCGCAATTCGAAAGGTTTCCTCCGGGCCACAAGGCTCGCAGGCACACTCCTCATGGGAAATCCCGCAGGCCATTCTGGTGGGGCCTCACACAAACCCATTCTCTTTTATTATTGTTCATTTTTATTCTCTTTTGAGAATTTTTCTAAGCAAGTACCATTTTTCATTCATGGTGCTTCTAAATTTGCTAAACTGCATGAACCATGCATCATGAATATTGCTACTACTTCATATCTTATGGGTCTAATGTTTTGTCTGGGATTTCAGTAGAAATAATGGATTTGAACTCATTAAGAGTATGATACTTGAACCTAAGCTAAAGGGCAACCTAGAGAGTTCAAGAGATTAAGTCTTGCATCAAAGTGAAGGGGACCTCAAGCTTGCTCAACCTTGGTGTGTGATAGCTAGATGCTTCACACTTGATGAGCTCAACAAAGCAAAAGAGAAAGGTATTTGATACATTTCTTCAACATGCTATGTGTCATTGTGTTTTGCACAAAATTGATAGATCAAATTGATTGGTTAAATGTGGTCTTAAATGTTCAAATGTTTTATCAAAGAGTTTGATACATGCATGTGAATTATTATGTTAAAAATATTTTAACAAAGAATTATAATGTTCAAATGTTTTATCAAAGAGTTTGATATATGCATATGAACAAATTTGTTTAAAGTGTTTAAACAAAAGATTTTAACTCCGAAAAATTTTAAAACGATACACTTTCGTGCTTCTGCTGCACGATTCACGTTTCCCTTCAGATGGGATGCTGCTTCAACCATTTCATCAACTACTTGACATGCTCGTTAAGACAATCTTAGATCGATATGAATAAAAAATATATTTATATGTAGCATAAATAATCTAATACTACATATAATTAAATTATCATTTTTTTTAAAGAAAAAATAAATAATTTATATTCTATTGCCCAACTAAAAGAAATCAAATAATATAAAAAGACAATTTTTTTACAGTAGCAATTTATTTGAAAACAAAACATATAATATTAAAAAAATTGATGACCTATGTCAATAAAAAAGCATCACAGAAGTTTAGTCTATAAAATTACATGCAATTCAACTTCCATTTGCCAAAAGATCAAAAACAGAAGCAATTAATTATACCTCTAACTGATTCAACGAATTAAAAAAATAAAATAAAAATTGGATAATGCATAGTATAAAAACAAAACCATCATGGCCTAAATCACCAAATAATAATAGCAAAGCCCAAAAGCATTTCAATTGCCAAAGAAGAATTCACGAATTGGAAATACTATATTGGCCAAAAGAATTGGAAATACGGGACAAATTATTCAAATAGTACTGAAATTTAAAAAATCAATCCTGCATATTAGAATTCATGAATCAATGAAAAAGTTAATTTTATAAATCTAAATTCGAACAATCTCCATCATAAAGGACTCTGATATTAATTGTAAGAACTTTTGAGATAGATTTCAAACTAAATGCTCTTAAATCCTAAAACTTTAAGATAAGAATTGTTCGAAATAGAAGAGCGGAAGCATACTTGACTTTATTGATTCGTGGTGTGTAACTGGATAGATGATCTTCTGAAACAGTGTAGAGTCTTAATGGGAAAGCAACGAGAAATTATAAAACTCTAATTTTATATATATGTACTTCAGGAATCACAACTCTATTTATAGGAGTTTTATTAGCTAAGTTAATATATTCACCCATCACAAAACTCTATTAGGTTTCTACATATTATAAAATAAGTCTCACACATTAATTTAAGATGACTGGATCTTTAAAATAAATATAAATATCACTTAAAATAGGCCCATTAATACTTATAGATAATATACATACAAATCCAATTATGAATATATGTGCTTCTACATGTCCAAATGCACATGGATTAATTCCAATATCCAACAACCTTTATGTCATCCTAATAGTTTTAATTTTAAAGGAACAACATTACTATTTTGGAAACGATCTCTAACAATTCTGAAAACTTGAACTAATATATTTGTATTGTCAAATATATCTATTAAACTTTCAACTATTTTGGAATCTAAAAATGCAAAATCATCTTTACATTAAATTACTTTTAATCTAATTTTAATTTCATTTTCTATGTCGTATATGTAAAGTTGTGCAAATTTTAAAAATTGTCCTTCAGGAGGAACTAAAGATCTCATTAGGTGATGTATTGGTCTATAAATTTTAAAAATGTATGGTCCCAGAGTTCTATTTATTTCACGTTGTCTATTGGCTCCAAATGAAGTGAAAGAAAATATAGAATTGTATGCTCTTTAAATGACTGAAGTGAAAGTAATTTATCTAAAAATTCTGAAGTATTTTTGGATAATGGAAGCAATATTTTTCTCTCTTGACAACATAAAATATATTTAGGATTTAAACTTTGAATGTCTTTCTTCACTCGTTCTTCATACCAAAATAAAGTCTCACAATATTTACAATTAATTGGTTGCCTAAATATATATAATGTTTTATTTCACTCTCATCAAAATCACTTTGAGAATAATTTATAATTGGAAAATTAAAATTTAATAAGTTATTATGATAATTAGAAGTGTGTATTGATTATTCATTAGCTGAATAAATATTTAAATAGGATGTTTTAGCTTCATTATTGAACAAAAATTTACATCTATGATTTTTGGAGTAATTTGTTTCAACTCGTTTATCCCCAAGTCTTTTTCCGTTTAAAGTTTTTTGAATGTTTACATTGATTTCTATTCTAGAAGTATGTATTATTATATCATTTATTTTTTGTTTTTATCAATTATATTGTAATTTGTCATTGCTCCTTTTGTCATTATATATTCTTATTATATTTAAAATACTAATAAGGAAATATTAGTTTTAAGTAATATAATTTTGTATATTGAATGTTATACCAAATAGTAAAGATAATATGATCAAAATATTAAACTAAAACAATAGAAATAATGTGAATAATGCTAATTTAAAAAAAAACAGATTTCTATATGTAAGTGCTACCATATTTAATACTTTATTATCAAAAAAAGTTATTGATGTTTCTTTAGTGCACTTGTAAGGATGCCTCTTACATATGATTAAAAATTTCAAATAAACAAATGAATATGCAATGTCATAAATTAATAAATAACTAAAATAAGATATTAAAAAGTAATACAATTTGTGTCAAAATAAGATTAGCTTTTAAATATGTAATATCTCTAAATTTTATTATCCTTTTATATTTCAATTTTATATTTATGGACTACAAACTTCAAGTAGAAGAGACAAAAAGTTAATATCAATTTAAGAAAAAAAAGGCATTTATAATTCTGGCCTTAGAAGAAATTTATGGTAACAGAAATTATAAATTTGTATAAATTTTTTAGTTCTTTATTTTATATTAGAATTTTTTTATATAAGTACATCAATATGTTAATAACAGTAATATATGTGGCGATTAATTGTAATACAAATTTTTTTTTTGCTATATCAAATGGTCTTGTGGAGAAAACATGATTGAGGTAGAATAATTTTTTTTTAAAATGTAATTTTTTTAATGGAATATTATTTTTTTAAAAATGTAAATTAATGAAACCTAATTTGTAAACTCTCTTAATAAAATAAAATAGAAACTAAAATTATTAAATCTTATTGGTAAAAATCGTTATTAAAATAGAAGAATATATATTGGATTATAACCAAAGTAATATCCAAAAATCAAAATAAAGAAGAAAATGTTAAGTAGGCATCTTAACGGTCTTAGTTGAAAGAAAAGTATGAATTAAGAAGATAAGTTTTCAAACACACTTTTACTTTGTGTGGTTCGTCAGACAAAAAAATCATTTTTAATGAAAATCTTGACTTAACAATTCTAGCGGACCTAAAAAACAAATAGAT
>CAOJBK014283822.1:0-15985 GCA_948294925.1 Codiaeum variegatum | reverse complement strand
GAATAATAATCGTCTAATCTAGGTAGATAAAGATATTTAGCTCATGATCAAAACAAAAGAACAAGAAAAGACATTATAAAAACCCATGAAGCCCATGATAGCTTTGATGGATTTCCACTTCAATCTCGCTTGCTCCAGCTTTGATTCGGTAATAATTGATGTAAATCTCCTTTAGAAGCCTCCTTGAATTATTTTTCGTCTCTCTCCGGATCTATTTCCAGCTGCCAGAACTGCTTTCCATGTGTTTTCCATCTCCTTTTATACTTAGGGTCCATTAGAAGTCTGTTTCCGTAGGGTTTCTTGTTAAAATTCGAATTCCGCACGTTGGCTTGGGTGCCTGGCACGGCCCGTGCCAGAAATTTGGTGTCTGGCATGCAAGCACGGGCGCCAGCGCCCATGCCAGGCTAGTTCCTGGAAGCCAGTAGCTTGGCACGGGTGGCTGGCAGGGCTGGCATGGCCCGTGCCGCCTCCCGTGCCAGGCTACTGTCTGGCTGGGCGTGTGCACTGCCTCCCATGGGCTGTGCAGCCCTTGGCACGGCCGTGCCAACGCCCGTGGGAGGTTTTGTCCACCGTTTTCGCTCGTTTTCATCGTCTTTCAAACCCGAACTTCAAAATAATTCTTTTTAACCTTGGATTTCAATTAAATTCTTGAAAACAACTGAAAATACTTAGAAAAAATAAATCAAATTCAATTTAAAGCATAAAACTGTCAAGAAAATGGGGTATATTAATGCCTAAATTATCAATTATCAACTAGCCATCGATGACAAGGTGAAACTAGTGGCACAAAAAAAAATACTCTCCAGAAAAGTAGGCATCTATAGATGAATATATCCAAAAATTTATATAAAGGTGATTTTATGAGGAAAGTGTATTATCTGGAGTGGGTTTTTGATATGGTGTTGGTAAAAAAAAAAATCCTAATGACACTTGCAGTATACACATATTTTATTAATCTAAATAAGGCATGTCCAAAGGACAATTACTCTTTACCAAACATCAACCAGTTGGTAGGCTCCACCATAAGAAATGAGCTATACTCATTCTTGAATATAAAGTCTAGGTATCACTAAATCAGAATGTATAGAGCAAATGAAGAGAAATAAGTTTTGTGACTGACTAACGCATCTAATATTATACGATGACGCTATTTAGGATGAAGAAAGCTTGAGAAACCTATCATAGATTAGTTAATAAGCTATTTAAGGACTATATCAATGAAAGCATAAAGGACTTTGTAGATGATATGATTATGAAAAGTAAGAGGTTCGAGGATCATTTTGGGGATATAGGAGAAGTCTTTAAGGTGTTGATGACCTGTAACTTGAAGTTGAACCCAGAGAAATGTGTACTTGAGATCCTACCTTACAAGTTTTTAGGATATATGGTTTCACTAAGGGGAGTGAAAATGAACCCAGATTAAATTAGAGCCATTATAGATATGAAACCACCCATAAGCATAAAAAAAATATGCAAAGGCTAAATGGAAGAATCACTGCCTTAGGAAGATTTATCTCATGTCTAGAAAAGTAGTGCCAACCATTTTTAAAGGTCCCTAGTAAATTGTAAAACTTTGAATTGATAGAAGAATGTTAAAATTCCTTCAAAGAGTTGAAGTCATTCCTCACCTTTCCACCATTAATGAGCAAACCTCTCTAAAGGGTAGATCAATTTGTATACCTTTCCACAACCTCAAACTTTACTATTATGGTCTTTTAAGAGAAGAAAGAGGAGAGAAATGTCGGATATATCTGTAATTAGGGTACTACAAGATGTTAAGCTCATGTATCCCCCATTTGTGAAATATTCCCTGTCTTTACTCCTAGCAAACGAGATGGCCATTTGCAAAATCAATCTTCCGCTAAAGAATGATATCATAAAAGCTAGAGACGTTAGGTAGATTGACACCATAGGTTATAATAATTAGATAATTAGATGATGTGTATAAATCCAATATGACTATAAAAGCTCAAACCTTAGCAGATTTTATAGCCAAGATAACCTTCACAGAGGAGATGTAACAAGAGAAAAAGGTGTAGGGAATGTTTATAAACAATGCAGTATGTAATGAAAGAGATATTATAGGGGTAATTATGAAAGGAGTATATAATGAAGGAGATATTGCAGGGGTAATAGTGAAAGAAGTATGTAATGAAGGAGATATTGTAGGGGTAATTGTGAAAGGTTCTCACTAGGTAGTAGTAGAGTAAGTAGTTTAGCTAGGTTTTAAGCCATCTAATATTGAAGTAAACTATAGGGTACTCTTAAATGGTTTATCCTTAATCGAGGAGATAAGAATAAAAACTTGGCGATACGTAGTGATTCCTAGCTAGTAGCCAACCAAGTCTATGGAAACTTCAATCTTAAAAAAAAAAAAAGATAAGATAAGATAAAGCAATATATTGAGTTAGCTTGGCAATTACTGGTATAAAGAGGGAAAAAGTTATATGTGAGATGAGACAAATACATAAAAATGATACTAAATAAGTTGGTGCCATTGCTGAGGTAATAACATGTAGAAGGATATATGATCTTAGAAATATTCCCTTTGTCATTCAAAGACATCATGCAACCAAGGTGGATAAAGTAGGCATAGTATAATGGCAAGGAAGCTAGATAGAACCATTAATTATTTATTTATCTAAAAATAAAATATCTAAGGATAGGAATGAAGATTGTTAGCTAGTAATATGGAAAAAAATGTATAGTTAGAAAGATAGTAACCTATTTATGAAGTTAATAACCCATCTATGGTTAAGATCTATATCTAGGGAGGAAGGTGAGTATGTGCTGAAGGAAAATCACAAAGGCATAATTAGGAATATGAGATTAGCTTTACAATCACCAGAGAAGCTTTGTTATAAGGTTATTATTGGCCTAACATACAATAATATGTAAAAGGACTAGTTAGGAACTTTAGACCATGTTGAGAACATGCAAATGTATACAGGCAGCCTTCAACCGAGCTAATCCTCATTGAGGATATCTATCCACTCTATCAATATGGGATGGATATGGTGGGTACATTTCCATCTTCAATTAGGCAAGTAAATTTCTTTGTTTTGGTGATGTAACATTTATCTAAGTGGATTGAGGCTATACCTCTTGCCATTATCATACAAAGAAAGGTAATAGATTTTTTCTAGGAAAATGTGGTATATATGTAGGAGTTCCAATGTCTTGATCACAGACAATGGACATAATTTAATTCTAAGGAATTCAAAACTTTGCCTAAGAACTTGGGCATAAATCTTAGTTCACTTATGTTTCCCACACATATAAGGAAAATTGAGGTAACCATCATAATATTATTGCAATGGTTAAATAAGTGGTTAGGCAAAAAGAAGGTTAATTGGACTAAGGAGTTAAATATTGTGTTGTGAACTTACATATTAACATCGGGGTCACCTAATGGAGAAACACCATGTCTTCTTAATGTTTAGTTTTAAGGTAGTGGTCCTAATATAAATAGAGAAACCATCTTATATAATAGAACATCCTCATAAGGTGGACCAAAATCAAGAAAGAAGATTAGACTTAGACTTGGTATAAGAGAAAGGGATACTCTTCCAAATAAGGATGGCAACTTACAAATAGAGAATGGCTAGCTACCATAACAAAAGGGTGAAAGGATGAACTTTCCATAAAGGCGACCTGGCATTAAGAAAGGCTAAGATAATAAAGGGGGAATGCCAGTGTGGCCAAATTACAACCCAACTGGTAAGGTTCTTATAAAGTAAAATAATTTATTAGCCTAGGAGGTTATATGCTAAAAGATAGTAAGGGAAATACCCTCCCGCATTCATAGAAAGAAGATAACTTGAAGAGATTTTATCTTTGAATAATAGTTAACAAGCTTTATTAGTTATGCTTTATTATATGATGTGGTTATTTATTATATTGATAAAGATATATGATTGTAATTATAATTGCTAAAAAGTTGAACGTAATTATGAGGGTGCTAAGACGATATCGACCTAGTTAAAATTGTCAAGTGCACTTACTGAGTCTTGACTATAGTAAACAATTATTGTACCCTAATTTTTTTTAATATAAAGTAAATCAATTCTTATCTCCACCACGATTGGCTCTATATGCAATTTCTACTTAAGTATGGATTTAAAAGCCAAAGATCTCAATAAGTGAAATTTGCTATATATGATAAATACCTCACTCTAAAAAAATGATGTAAGGCTCCGAAAGCCAAAGATTGAGTTAAGTAAATGAAATAGGATATATAAGCCAAAAGATTTCGCTTAAAAGATCAGATAAGACTTTAAAAATTCAAAGATCTTAGTACATAAATGAGATGGGCTATATAAGCCAAATAGCAAGCCTAAAAGGACAAGATGAGGCTCCTAAAAGCCAAAGATCTCAGTAAGTGAGATTGGCTATATACATTAAATACTTCACCCCAAAGGACAAGGTAAATCTCCCAAAAGCCAAAGGTCTCACTAAGTGAGATTGGTTGCGTAAGCTATATAGGCCAAAGGACAAAGTAAGGCTCCAAAAAGCAAAAAATCTAACAAAGTAAGTGAGGTCAGCTATATAGGCCAAATACCTCACCCCGAAAGATGAGGTAAACCTCTAAAAAGCTAACAATCTCACTAAGTAAGTGAGATAAGCTATATAAGTTGAATATCTAGCTCTAAAGAATGAGGTAGGCTAGCAAAAGAAACTAAAAGCTCACCCTAAGGCAAACTAGGCTACTAAACAAGCCAAAGTTCTTATTTGAATACAAGGTAAGCAATAACATAAATGGAAAAATAAAATATTTCATTCATAAAAAAAGTCATTACAAAGATGGCTAAAATGCAAACAAAAAAAAAAGATGTAGAAACTATACATCATCAAAAATAAATAGAAACATCATCATCACTAACCCATCCAATAGAAGATGGATCCTCAACATTGTTAATCTCATACTAGGATCTTCAGCATTGGAACCACCTTAGAGTTGGTTTGTAGGACTCATGTTTGGTTTTCCTAGAGTAGATAGATAAACAACAATGCCCATCTAAGAAGCACTGGGAATGACTTCAATCTCATTGAGGATAGAAGCATCCCTAACTTCCTCTTCTTCATCATCATTAAATTAATTAGGGTAGATGCAAATTTAGGTCCACAAGCAGGGAACTAAGTGATCATCTCAATTGTAGAAGCCACCATTTTGCAATTGTAATACAAACATAATTTAATGTTAGAATCATCTTGCTACTGAACCTAGTCTTAAGTGTGGGCCACAACATCATGAGCTTTAGATAAATCATTAGTTAAAGATTTTTCCCTAGCTTCAAGTTGTTGAACATTAGCAGTAGACTACTGCAAGTTCTTCTACAATTTTTAGGTGATCCTGTTTCTTTTAGCCTCGTAGTCCTTCAACTTGTCCTACTCATCCAAATTCTTTTCCAAACCTCAGATCCATTTGGCCATATCTTCCTTAGCCTCATTGAATTCTTGTGCTTTTTGTAATATGCTTCCTCATACACATCAAGGGAAAAGTTGAAGTGCCCATACGTCTTTAAAGTAATTCACCTAGACTATATAAAAGGCAAAAATGGCAATGTTCAAAAAGGAAGAAAGGAGAAGTGAAAAAATTAAGGAAAAAAAGAATAACAAATAACTTACTTCCATGAAGGATGCCTTTAGATGACTAAAGTGCTCATGATCAGATATAGCTCAAAGAGCCTCATTATTAGCTAGGAAGCACATCTAAGGTAATTCTAGGCTTAAGAATGTTGATAGTTACCCTATATGTTTTCTAGATGGTATGAAAGAAAGTTTATGGAGGCCAAGTTGAGGTTAAGAGTCCTTTGATTTTTTTAGCAAAAGGCCCAACATCTTTTAATGGGGCGAGCCACTTAGCTATCGCTTGAGTTTGATGGGGAGATCCTTCTTCCCTTGGTCTAGTGTTAAAAACTCTCCGTTCTTTTTTTTTTCTCGTTCTCCTTTCCTATAGTGCGAGGGTGAACCATAATAGCTTAAGAATCCAACCAAGTTGTTTGACCACTCCAAGGGGTGGTAGGAGTTAGAGTAAAGGCTAAAGGTCCTTTAGTTAAGTTTAGGTAAGAACATAAAGCTATTAAGGAATCCTTCTCCAATGCCTAAATATTGGACTTCATGCCTTTACTCATCTTTACATGTAAAATAAGGAATTATATTAAAAATTCCAAAAGTAAAGAAAGAAAAGAGAGAACAATAATTACCATAATTGGAATTGACTTAAATTCCCCCATTATAAACCTCCACAAAGAACCATTGGTAGAGGAAAATAAAAAAAAAAAATCCTTTAGAATTAGATCCTTTCGGTCCTTAACAATCCATAACAGACTAGAGATGATCTGAGCTAAGCAAATTCAAGTCATATACCTCTCTTCTAAATTTGTCATCTGCCTTAAGCCCACTTTATCTAGATATTTGAGGCCATCACTCTAGATAGTTGGTGTGATTGTTAAATAGGGATCAGACATTATAAAAAACTTATGCTTTGAATTTTTAAGGGACAAAGTCATCCTAAATAATTTGTGTCCCTATGATTGACAATGAATGTACTCAAACATCTGAGCATTAAGCATCACCTTGTACAAGGCCTTAAAGTCTCTCTCTTAGATGTTAATATTATTTAAATGTGTTAGTTTTTGGCAACATCAAACCACTTTCCAAGAGTTGGAGTGGAGCTAGTGGATAGGAATTTCATGTTTATTAAAAAAAATCTACCTCTAACTTTGATAAAGGAAACCTCATCCCAGATAAGAGATTGCCTCCCTTAAAGGGGTGGTTAGCTCAAATATCTTTCCTGAGAATAGAGAATTGAAATTCCTTAAGAATGTGAAAATGTCCTTTATGTCCTTTAGGTCATCCTCTATTAGAATTAATGCAATAGAGCTAATAGGTTGGTCAATGATTGAAGTATAAGTAAGGTTGGACATTTCTTCATTTTTACCCTCATAAGGTCTTTCTTAGACCTTGCACTTAGGTGTAGAGGAAATGGTGAGGTCCTGATTAAGGTCAGGGAAGTCTTGGCAAACTGAAGGATTATTACTTAAAAGTGAACTAAACAGTCCAAGGAATGGGTTCACGCTTTGAATCTCCACATCTCCATCATCATCCTATATTGATAGGGAATTTCCTCTAAAGAGTTTCTAAATTGAGAGACTAGCTCAGAGGGGAAAGATGGATCCTGGAGCTCAAGGGAGAAGTTACATGCCATGGTGGATAGAATTTATTGGTTTAGGTTTTGCGAGTCATTCGGTCTCAGAGTTCCTTGAAGTAGAAGAGGTATCAAATGATAAGTTTGAGAAAGAAAATGAAAGACAATGGAATGCTTACTATAAAACTTACCAGAATTAAGAATGATCAAAGTAGCACTTGGAGACAAAAATATGGAAAACATGGAGTGGTAGAGTGAAAAACAATAAAGAAAAGTTAATTTCAAGGAAAAGGTAGGATATATATATAGCCCTAACAAAAGATTCTAGAGTGAGCCAAGCCACATGATGTGTTACATGTGGCATGCGAAAAGCTTAAGCGACATTTCTTGACCTGAGAATTTTGATAGTGTATGGAACTTAAAATGATGTATTTGATAGTAGTGTGTAAATTGAAGCAATAACAGAAGTGAAAACTCACCTCATTCCAATAGCAAATTGTCTTCTCAGCTTGGGTAAGGAAAAAAGCCTAAGTCTTTAACTCATACATGATAGGGGAAATATGATGGTGAGAGACCTAGTTTGGTCACCTCAAGTGACTCAAGATTTCTTTAGATGGATGAGCTTGACTTCCAGGGAATGGTAAGCGTCTGTGCCGACCTGAATTGAAGTAGACTTGGCATGACAAAAGGAACTAACTCGAGTTAGTTTCTAATGAATTTGATCTAGTAAAGGACTTTCCAAATTTATCAAGATTTGTATATATCATAACTCTATGATTTTAGTGATTTGATATGATTTTTTTTCGTGACTAAATTATGATAAACTTGATATATTTTCTAAAATGAAGGGATACACTCCAACTATGACTCTACCTCTATATCACTATAAATATCCTATTTAAACTAAGGTCATAAGTTAACCAACCATATCCTTTCCTATATTATTATCCTTTTCATAATCACCATATTGAGTTAAACATTAGATAATCCTTTTAAAAGAACCAATCAATGTGTATCCTTATTCTTAACAATTATAGTGAAGGAATGGAGTCCTTAGTAGTGGAAGATCATTAGTCACTAGAAGCAACTGATCGGTATACTGTGTGAGGCCTCGTCCGATAGCCTGTTGGATTTCCCGGCGTGGCTTTGAGTTTTTAGCGCGAGGAAATTGACCACGAGGGGTCAAATTGGGCATGGCGTCAAGGTTGTGGCCAGTTCCCACATTTGTATACTCCACATTTGTCTGTTAGTGTGCACATACGATGTGTTTAGGAGTCGCCACCTAATCTTTAAGAAAAATGGTTTTTCTAAAGTGATTAAGAAACTAATTTATAAACCCCATTTTAGGAAAATCTAATTATTTTACCTAATTTAGAAAAAGGTTGGCCTCGAACCATAGTTTGGTTCAGGATTTGTAATCTGATAAAAAATATTTAGAAAAATATTTTTCCATTTTTAAATAGATTTTGGGTTAAGAAAAATGTGATTTTGGTTGAAATCGATTTTTCGTGTATGCATGAATTTTCTTGTGATGCATGAACAGTTAAGCATGCCAAGTAATAATACATGGATAAGTTATTATGCATGACATCCATTAAACGATAAAAGAAAAAAAATAATAAATCAGGGATCCTTCATTTAGTCTACTTCAGGTTCTAGGGAATGAACACATCCCCAAAAGAAAGCAGTAAAATTAACTACATCAAAAAAATTGCAATTAAATAGGGGATCTCCTCTCCAGTCCGTAGATTTGGGAGAAGTACACATTCCTCAATAAAAATCCATAATAATACAAATAATTACAATAATACAAGCAGGCCATTGCATAAATAACAAATGACAAAAATAACAAAAGAAAAAAGAACAAATAAATGAAAAATGTATTTTGGAGTTGAAGCCATTAGAAGGTGGGGCTATTCTGAGAAACATTGGATGGTGGTTTGGTTGGTTCATAAGCTATCATATTTTAATTAATAAAATAGTTAACCAGATAGGCCATTAATCAATTTTAAGATTTGATTAATAAAAAACTGATTGTTTGATAAAAATGATGACCTAAGTTCATTTTAAGGCTTAAATCTGATTCATTTTAAGAAAAATGAAGTTTTAATGAAAAATGCTTTGATTCAGATTAAAAGGCTTAATTTAAAACTGAAAGGACATATATATATTATACCGTATTTACCTTTGGTTTTCGAGACTTATAGACCGATTTCTTAGAAGTTTAGATGAATCTAGAGCTTGACTCCATTGTGTTCAGAGAGGACTGGAGAGTGTTTGTCTGAACTAAACTGGTGAGAACTGAACCATCGGACTAATCGAACAATAGTATTTTTGGATTGGTTTGATGCGAATTGTAGTGTTTTGGAAGTGATTTTGGAGGTTTAGAGGTCTGAAAAGTAGTTTAGTAGCCCGAAAGAGGGTCTAAAGTTGTGACTGAAGTGGTCTAAAAGTCAGTAAAAGTGGATCCCAAAACTGTTTTGGAGGCTCAAATTTATAGAAAATTGAGTCAGAAAACCCGAGGAATTTCATACGTGTGCATTTGGACCAAATGCATGGGGTTAAAGTGAAAAGTGAGAGTTAAAAAAGCCTTATCTACAGGTTGCCAGTTGCCTCTTTGCACATGAATGTGAATGAATTGGGGATGAAACTGGTTAACGATTTCCCCTACTCCCCCATTTGGCTAAACTAGAACATTGGGATAGGAAAATCCTATTTATGAAGATGACCAATTCAAGAAAACTTCTCTCTATCTTAAGATAGTCATTTCTACCTATTCCCTACAAGCTCACAATGCTCATGTAAATATGTTCGGATAGCTTAAGGCCGGTACTAAATAGTGAGCACAGTGCTATGCAGATAGATGCTTTCCAAAATGGGTTTGTTAACCATACAAAGTTTCATTAAACATGAATTAATTTCTAGAAGCAGGCTAATATTATTTCAGTTATTCCCAAAGTAGTGAAAATACCTTCTTTAAATGCATGCATTTGGGACAAACGTGTGCGTGTTAGGCCTAACTGTCTAGGCATGATTTTCTAAGCCCGGTCTAGTCTGATTCAATTTGAGTTTTGGTGTTTCTAAGTCCATTTAAGGACTGATTTGAGTTTGGTTTGAACCATTGGGCTCGTATTAATGGACCAGATTTAATGGTGTAAAAATTAGGGTTTTTCCTTCAAAATATATCCAGATATGCAATATTTTCCATGAAATAAGGGGCGCTGCCCCTTGACCTATTCTATTTTTAAACCTTTAAGTCTGGTTGAGAGTCACGAGATAGCCAAAAATTCTGGAGGTGTAAAATTAAGGGTTCACAACTGCCACCTCATCTGAATTATCTTTGAGCAGAAGTGTTTCTAATGATGATGAACCCACAGGTGCCATGTCTGTGATGATGTCACGTAAGTTTTTAGGCTTGTAACAATGTTATGTTGGCTTATGATTATGCCATGTCAGATTATGGGTTTATGCTATGTCTGCTTCTGAGCTTATATCGTGTCTGATTTTGGGCTTTCGACATGCTAAGTTAGGGATGCCAAATGTTGCAATTGTCATATGATCATGCCATATTGAACTTATGGGCTTGATGAATGTTAAGTTGTGTCATGTGAGGTTTTAACCTTGTAAGATTATGAGCTTTGATAGGTAGTTGTCGTACCTTTGCATTGGGGTGAAGACTCCTTTGGGAGGAGCCCCCAAATATGTGTTAGATGATGCTAAGAATATGTATGAGATGCATGTTGAGTACGACCCACTATGGGTCTTTGTAAAACTTAGTATTTTGTAAAAATATGATGTTTTTGTAAAATTTCTCTTTTTCTAAAATTATGTTCTTGAAAAAATATTTTTGAGAAACAAAGTATTTGTGAGGTTCCCCCACAAATACAGCCATACTTCAGTCGTGTGATGCATGGTTGTTGCATAAAATTGGACCAAGTGAGAAAAATCAACCTCAGGAAGTACGATATGGAATCTTTGCCAACACTTAGGGGTGTAAGGATATACTAGAATTTCTCAATGCTTGTATCTACTTTTGGGACCATGTCGATCACATTTTCCATTTTGGGGCTGGTATGGACTAGACGTGTCCAACCTTTAAGGAGTTTCCCTTTTTTCTCAGTACAGACCCTGAGGCTGACCTAGTTTTTCAGTATAATGGGTTAGCTATTTAACTCATTCAAAAGGCTATTAGGCTTGAGCACAGAGGCTTATTTGGGTATGGTGAAAGATGATTTGGTTGACCTATATACTTTGGCTAAGATGTTTTACGAGGAATCCATGGATGACTTTGTTTGGTCGGACCAGAGACTGAAGGCTTATGCTTTTAGGTTAACATTGGGCAATATTTTCATAGGCTCAGCTAGATGGGGAGATGCAAGGATGGCTGAGCTAATACCCTAGATAGGTAAAGGTAAATTAATTATGGTTATGATTTTGGCTGAGACATTGCTGAGTCTCGATCTCCATTGTAGCTCAATGGAACCTTGGACTATTAGTCTGATTTTGCTCCAGGTATTTTAGACATTGTTGAGCTTTTTTGTTTTAGCATGTTTTAAGGGTGTGTTAACTTATCTATTTTCTTTTCAGATCTAGCTGAGAGACCATCTCAGGATTATTCCTAGACCTGACAGACCAAACTATTCACATCTTGGTACCACTCTCGAAGGATTGCTATCCATTTCAACTCTGAGAGGGAGTGGATTAAGTGGTTGATGGAACTCGGCCCTTCCGGTGTACTTTGGAAGCCTAACTAGTACACCATTAAGCAATTCATGTCAAGAAGTCATGGGTATATACATGTGTATTTTCTTGGTTTCAAATATGTTTCTTGGTATTAGGCCACCAGAGTCATTTGTCAAATGGGACATAATCATGATATGCCCTCAGATGGCCAATTATTAAAGAAACCTTAGTGAATAATCGCATGTCTAGAGTTGTTCTCTCTTGTTAGATCCGAGACTTTAGGAGGCCAATGGTGATCCCAGGTGATGACTATGGCAATCCTTGCGAGTACCTTAAGTAGTGGATTGAGACTTTTTGGTAAAAGGAGAAGGCAAAGCGATTTGCTCATTTTACTAAGATTGAGAGTTGAGTCTGAGTTTAGACTTAGGTTTTTTTAGAATAAGAGTTTTTGTTTTGTCTGTTTTTTCTTATCTTGGATGTTCCAAAACATGAATAAGACATCGATAAACATTTTTTCTTTAAGCAGTTACTTTTGCCTAAGTTGCCCTTTTTGGGTTTTCAAGCCTTTATTATTGCCTATACTGCCTTTTCGATTTTAATTCTAGCAAGCTGTACCCTAAAATTTTCCTAACCCTCCCTTTCAGGTTTTTAACTTATTAGGTTTCATTATTTTTTCTGATTTTGTTTATTTTTTCTTTTTAATTCTTACATGCAATGTTAAAGATCCCAAATGAGAAAGAAACTTTGATTTTTATTATATGCTTTGGGTTATACCCAATGAGGGTTGCTTACGTATCTCCTTACATTGAATTTTGAAAATTTGAATTCAGAATACAGCTTATAATTTTGAGAGAATCAAGTTCACATAGTTCTTGTTACAGAAATGATGATGCTTTAATGCTTGCTCAATGCAACAAGAACACTATATGAAGTACTTCTTAAGGTGATCGAGATTGGTTGAATGCTTGAACTCATTGCCATCAACGTCTATTAGGATGACACTTCTTCCAGACATGATCTTTTTTATTATGTATGGTCCTCTCCAAGGAGGTCTAAATTTCCCTCAAGGGTCTTGCACAACTTATCTGATTTCTTTTATGACTAAGTCACCTTCTTAAAGGTTGTGACTTCGGACTAACTTGTTGAAATGCTTTACTAGCCCAATATAATAATTCTATGTGTGGTTGAGTGATTCCTTCCTTTTCTCATTGATTGAGTTTAGTTAATCATAGTATGTTTGTTGCCTGTCAAGCTCAGAAATTTGGGCTTCTTGGAGAACTCTGGCTATCTAAATTTTTAACTTTATGGGTAGGACTGTTTCCATTCCATAGACTAGAGAGAATGGTGTGGTTCTGGTAGCTAACTTGTATGTAGTTCTATAACCAAGTAGGACCACCCTTTGTGATTATTAATCATTTTCTAAAGCATGTCCTTCAATGCTTTGTTAGCGGCTTCATCTATTCCATTGGTTTGAAGTCTTTATGGTGAAGACTTGTGATGCTCAATCTTTTCCTTTTGAGAAGAGTGACTACTTCTTTTTGAAAATGTGAGCCATTATCAGAGATGATCTCATATGGGACACTGTACCTAGGAATGATGTTGGTTTTGATGAAATGGGCCACCTTCTTTGAGTTTAGGGTTTAGTAAGGTACAACCTCAACCCACATGGTGAAATGGTCAATGGCCACTAAGATGTATTCATGGCCAGTATATGACTTTGATGAAATCTTTCTGATGACTTCAATGCCCCAAATGGCGAAGGGCCATAGAGTGGAAATTGGATTGAGTGGAGAATATGGGAGTTTCTAGAGCTTTGCATACTCTTGAAACTGAGGGCACCTTAGGGAAAAACGTGCATATTCCCCGTTCATATTTAGCCAATAATAACCTTGCTTTATGATTTTTTGAGATAGTACCCAACTATTCATATGGGTTCCATATGTTCCACTATGAATTTATTCCATGGTTTTCTTGGCTTCTTCGTCTGAGCCACATCTAAGGTGGATGCCATTCCATGTCTGTTTGAACTAGACGGTTCCTTTGGGGATGTACCTACTGGCCAGTTGCCTTATGGTTCTCCTTTCTGATTTGGAGGCACCTTCAGGATAATCTCCTATTGTGAGATAGATGTAAATGTCCCAGTACAAAGGTTTTTCTTTGACTTCATATATGTTCATACAGTGACCTTGGAAACATGAATGGATTTTGATACTCATTGAAATTGGATGGATAATGAACCCATCGCATATTTTTATCATGGATGCCAAGGTTGTCAATGCATCGACAAACCCATTCTGACTTCTTGATAGATAATAGAAGGATAAGATGTCAAAGACATTAGCGAACTCCTTGAGCTGCTTATGGTAAGGAACTAATCACTTTTCCTTGATTTTCTATTTCCTCAAGGCATGGGAGACAATGAGATTTGAGTCATCGTAGACTTCTAAGTTTCTGATGCCAATCTGTAGAACTGATTCTAACCCAAATACACATGCTCCATACTCAGCTTCATTGTTGGTTATCTCAAAAATCCAATTTGATTATCAGAGGTAAACTTTCGCTAATAGGTATAAGGAACACCATTCCGGTACCATAACCTTTATGATTGGAGGCTCCATCAAAATACAGTTTCTATGTTTCATTTTGTAAAAAATAGAATGTCCTCATCAGGAAACTCAAGTTCCTCATAATCATCATTGGTTGGGGAAGCATCCAATTGATCGGCGATAACACTGCCTTTGATGGACTCTGTATGTACTTGAGGTCGTAGGCTGCAAGAACTGCTATTTACCAATCCATTTTGCTATCTAAGATAGGCTTATCTATGAGGAACTTAAGAAGACTCTAATTAGTGACATATGCTCTCAGATAGTGCCTCAGTTTTTAGTAAACCCATACAAGAGCTAGGCAGAGCTTCTAGATATACTTGTACTTAATTCCATGAGCTAGCACCATTTGCTTAATTAGTAGATGGAATTTTCCTTATGAGAGTCTAGGGCATTTTGGGACAACATTTCCCTTATGGCTTCTTCAGTAACAGTCAAGTGGAGTAGTAGAGGTTGTTAGGGTTGTATGCCCTAGAGCATGAACTTTCATTTAATGATATTTTTCATATTATTGCATTACATATATATGTTCCTTAAGTTCTAAGTAAGAGAATCTATTCTCAAAGAGTCTGAGAATTTAGAGACAGATTCTTTTTGTCATAGACATTAAAGTAAGTTCACGGGCATAGGATTATTGGTAGGAGCATCATTAATACGGATAGACTGTTACCTCTATTGTCATCCATGAAAAATATGAGATATTTATTGTTATGAGGTAGTGAGTCCCACACTACAGATATATATTATCGTGACAACACGTGGACACTCATGAGATGAGTAAGTCGAACAGTGACATTACATGATAGACACATGGCTTTTATCCACCAGTCAATGTCTGATCATCCAGATTGTAATTGAGCATATAGTCCTTAGACTTGAAGTCACATGTTATCTAATATATTGGTGGCTGTGGTTTGTTACTGCTTACATACCGATGCTAATAAAGTATTGGTACATGGCATATGGTGGCCATAATTAGTGGTATGTTGAGACAAGTGATCTCCAAGATAGAATATTAACTTGGGTTAACAAGGAAAGAATCCTATGACTTATGGTTGTTCTCGATTCATAAATCATTGGCCAAAGAAGTAAAGATTCACTAGAAATAGTTTCTAGTAAGAATTGGTTTATCGAGAATTAAAACCAGATAGAAGCCATATGATCTAGTATATTGGGTTTGACTATTCCATGACCCTAGCTAAGATCAGGAATCTGTAATGAAGGGATTCGAGTGCACGGTAATTATAATCAAGAGGTCCATGCAATGTCAAGGATTTAATCATCGACATTCATTTCTAATTAGGTAGTCATGACATGTTATGCTAGACGTCACTCATAACTTATGGGACTAAGTATGAACTGTGGATTACATACTTGGTGTGAAGAAAAGAGTTTTCTTTATCCCATTGCTAATTAGAACATGAACCTAGTAAGTCACACACCATAAAGCATTTCCCATGGCTTGGTTTTTAACCATGTTGATAATTGATTAAAGAGCTTAATTAATTATTAACTTTCATTGGGTTAGACTTGTAATTAAATTTAC
>CAOJBK014282640.1:0-15807 GCA_948294925.1 Codiaeum variegatum | reverse complement strand
GGAGATTCCCATACCACTTTCCATGAAAATTCGATTTAAATTATATAAATATTATATAAATAATAATAATATTATTTAATTTTCATTGTATATATAACATATTTCAATCATTAGAATTTTCAAATTTATTTACTACTTTATTAAACATAATTATAGAATATTTTTATGATATTAAGTGAATCTATATTTTAGTTTTGTTTATCTATAATTTGTGGATTTTAGAAAATTAATATTTTTAAATAAATTTGTTCTTATTTCGTCAATTATTATTTTTGAATTTATAAATATACATTAATTCAGCAACACAAATTTGATACGGGGATGGGGATTTCCATTGGAATGGGGATCAAATTGCCCCGTATGTGAAATGGGGATCAGGATGGAGATTTCTCAATGAGGTGGGGATGGGGATGGAAGATGGTATCTCCGCCCCATACCCGCTCCGTTGCCATCCCTAAACATGCAACACAGTTCAACCAAAGCCAAACTCATCAGGTATAGCTTTTTCTCTTTCCAACCTTTCCATTGATACAGTAAGACACATCAAAAGATGATTGATAGTGATTCGTGAAGGAAGCAATCAAATATCATTGAAGATAAAATGATATCAAAGCGTCAATAGCCAAGCCATTGTTTAATCGAACAATGAGACTAAAAATAATAAAAAAAACAAGCAAATAGGAAATTCAAAAACAAAGAAGAGTTTGGAGGTCCATCTTTGGTGGCCAAACCCACCAATAGAGGATCTCACTTAAACCACTGTGTTTGTTTGTTTGTTTGGGGACAAATAAGGATAAGAAAAAAGAAAAGAAATTAAATTAATTTTTTTCTTGTTTGGTTTATAATAAGAGAGAAGAAAAGAGAAAATATGAGAAACATTAAATTAAAAAAAACTCCATAATACTTTTCTCCATAGTTAGCATATTTGCAGAATTGTCATCATCGAACATTATCCTCTTGACCCTGGATCACTAAAGCATCATTGTGCAGATGAATCATATACTTTCCATCTTCCAAGCCAAAGGTCAAAGAACATTAGGTTGAGGGGTATGTTGGCTGTTGAAGTGGAGGCCCACTCCTCTGCATAACAATGCATATCTCCTTTGCGGTCTTCTTCCGTTGGGTTGAACTATCACTTGTTGAGCTTCCACCCATAATCACAAAGATGTCAGCTACCACCTATCAATCCCCCTCGGGGGTGATTTTCCCTCTTATCCTCTTGCCTGTCATCATGAAGAGGTTCTCTTCTGGAGGTGTCTATGGCATGGCTCCCACGAACATGCCGTAAGATCCTTGACCTCCCCCTTTGTACAAGTCTTTCAATTTCATCCTTCAAGTGTCTACATTCATGTCATGACCCTTGTCATGGTAGAATTCACGGTATCTGTTTGGGTCCCTCTTCGAACGAGAGGAATCACTCATCTTAGGGGGGCCACTTTACATCTTCCCCGCTTTTCTTCATCCATAGCAGCACGTCCCTCCTTGAAGTCGATAAGGGTGTGTAAGTTTTGTACTTGTCAGACCCAAACCTCTGGTTACTCCTATCTTGATGCCTATTGGTACCACTACTACTAAGCTTATCCCTGTTATCGTCTTTCTTTTCTGCAATGGGAGAGGTGAACGCCAGGACCCTCATCGCTAAGCTTTGTAACCCATATTTTTTCCTTATCTACCCCTTAGCTATGGCCATCACCTGGGTCCAATTTGTAGGTTGGATAGAGAAGAGCTTTTTTTGCAACTTCTTATTAGTGGTTCCATTTAGTATGGCTAGGTAAACTATGTTGAACTGCAGGTCTGAAACTTTCCCCACTTCTTAGTTGAACCACTCAAGGTATTCCTTTAGGGTCCCCTTGGGCTTCTGGCTTATTGTTAAGAGGTTAGTAGATTGCTTTGGTTTTTCCTTTAGAGGCATAAACCTCATCTGAAAGAGATCTGAGAGCTTCTTGAAAAAGATATTGACTTGGGCAATAGTTTATTATACCAGTTCGATGCGACCCCTACTAAGGTCATGGGGAAAAGATGGCACAAAACATTATCCTGATAAGTCTGAGACTGGATCTTCATTCTAAACTTACTGACGTGTTCCCATGGGCAGGTCTTCCCATAGTATTTATCCAACCGTTGTGGTTTTTCAAATTTCGGTGGGTAATCCTTCCTTAGCATCACGTCTACAAGGGGTGACTCTTTCAGAAGATCCAAGTCTAAGTTATTGCACTTGATGACTAGGTTTTCTATTACCCTCTTGATGATCTTAGCGAATTCATTTCCTGGGACCACATTCTCTGTTACATCCTTCGCTTGTGGCCTAGCATTTAATGCTACTCCTTGCCCTTAGGGTGGGACCTAATTACATGCACATCGTCCATCCCCTCCAGCCTAACGCTCTGTGCCTGGGAAAGTTATTGTACTTACTGCATTAGCTCTACCATTTTCCTTAACAACTCTACATAATTACCATACATATCCTCCATAGTTACTGGGTTGTTGAAATTTGGATGAGACCCTAAGTTAAGATTCATCATCCCTTGCTACACCTTGGGGATTCCATAAGCTTGTGCTACTTAGGTGCCTGGTCCTTGAGGGACATTATGAGGACCTTGTATATTGACAAATGGTATGGCACCTTAGAGTGGAGGGGCATTCTGGCCTAGCTAGTCTGAACCCTGGGGAACAACCCTTGGAACCTGGTGGCTTTTCCATGTTCAAATCGGGCCCCTCTAGAAACAACTCTAATCCATGATTCAAGTCAAAGTTCCTAACTGGTTTTGCCCTAAGTTCTTATTTCTAGGAGAATATGAAGTAATTACCTTGAAGGTGTGTCCTCGCTCACCACACCAATTGATATCTCAAGGCTTTGGAAGAACCCTCAAGATGACCTGTGGCTCACACCTTATCTTCTAGTATGTTTCTGAAATCACAAACAAGGACACAGGGTGATAGTTAAGGGAAAATACTCCAATGTCTAAGTCAATAGACTGATAATGAAAGAAATAGAAGAATAAAAGAGAGTAGAGTGATTAGAGAGATTAACCTTTACCATACGTGGGTCCATAGTAGATATAGGTGACCACACAGAGGCCACTTCTCTATAATTCAAGAAAGATAGAGATTAGCCCCTTATATGTCAAAGTATGACTCGGATACTTGCATGATTCTCGACTCAATATTCGAGCATAGGCCTCACATCCAACGGTTATTTGATGATCTTTTAGGACTAGACCACCCCTCAATCGCAATGCTCTGCTCATCCTTATAACATTTGAAATCACACTTTCTGGGTCTCTTGGGTCCTATTTGGACGATCTCCAGATCCTAGGAATCCATGGAATCTTCTCTAAGCACTCTGACTATAGGCTCAATCATACGAAGTGATCAAGGCGACCATGGGGTCGCTTGGGGCAAACCCTCTTCCGGAGTGAGTAATCACTAATGATTCTATTTTTTTTATTAAAATAAATTAGTTTTACTCATTTTTCTTTATAATTCTCATTTAAAATTAATACATTCAATAATTTTTTTCTTTTCTTTCTACTTTTCTTAATTTCTTTTCCTTTCTCTTGCACATTTAGTGTACCAAACAAATGGTTGAATAGGAAAAAAAATGAAAGAAATTATAAGAGGGAATTCTCGACAGTATTTTTACATTATCAACACATTAAGATGTTTAGATACTCAGAGAAATTATTAGATAGAAAGAGAACACCACTCCTCAAGTTAAATTAATTGTGATTAAAAGGGCTAAAACACAAAAATTTATAACATTGTCTCTCAATTTATTTTGTTGAGAGACAACCCATAAATTTAATATTGTTGTTCAATTAGTATGTAATAAATAAAAAAATTTATCTGTCATAATTTTTTAAAATTATTGTTTCATATTTTTATGATGCCACATTACTTTTAAACGTAATTTTTACAAAAATATATATTTCACTATTTATAAAAAATATAATGAATATTTTCTTTATTTTTTATAAAAAATACAAAATAAACATTTCTCATTATTATTATTATTATTATTATTATTATTATTATCATATATATATTTAAAAGGACGATGTGACTTTAAAAATGTGTTTAATTTATTTACTTTGATTAGTTAGAACAACAGATTTTGTCTTCTAGCTAGATAGTTTTGTATATAAACATTCTTTTGTACATCAGTAGTGAATAATGAGAGATTCATTCGCTTTTCATAATATGGTATCAGAGTTTAGGATTATGTTTTCCCTCTCATCACGTGAAGTTTGTTTTTCTTGTCTTTTCTGTTAATCACATCATCTTATCCTTCATCTCTCAAAGCCTCTTTTTCAAGCTTTCATGGTGACAACTAATACAGTAAATCCGAATGATGATCCATCATCACCTTACTTCATTCATCGCTCAGAAAATAACAATTTCATTGTCACACCAGAGTTAACTACATCGAATTATGATTGCTGGCACAGATAGTTTCTCCTTATTATTTCTGTACGAAATAAAAAAAAAAGGTTTTATAGATGGAACCATCAAGAAATCAACAAGGAATAATAAGGATTACAATGCTTGGTCAAGATTTAACAATCTTGTGGCAACCTGGCTTCTAAGATCAATCACTTCTTCCATAACAACTATTGTGTTCAATATAGAGGATGCTCATCAGATCTGGAAGATGTTAGAGGAATGTTTTTCTCATTTAGATGAGTCAAGAATTTGTAATCTCCAGAATCAGTTACGCTCCATCACACAAGGATCTAGATTTGTAGATGCTTATTATACAGAGCTCAATGGTGTTTAGGAAGAGTTGAGAATATTCAGGCCTTTACCACATTGTTCTTATGGAAGTGTTCAAATGATTGGGGAATAGGTTTGTAAATCAAGTTCTTATAGCTCATGTAGATGATGCTCAACTTAAAGTTGCCTCTGCTAATCAAGTCACTAGACCATTATCAGAACTCAATTTGTTTAAAAATCAAGTTCATAAACTCATGTCTTTGCTCAGTGATTAGAATGGAGCCTCTGCCACTTCCTCTTCTTCTTTTCATTCCATCAACTGTGCAGGTAAAATTGCATCAATATTCTTAGTAGGTAATGAACATCAACTTTATCATCTTTTTAATTCACAATATACTGATGCTCTTTAGATTCTTGATTCTGAATCAATAGATCACATAGTTTGTTACTTAAACTTTTTTTATTCTTACATTCCAGTTCAAGATTTCTTTGTTAATTTGCCTAATGGTATGAGTGTTAATTTACACACATAGGTACTGTAACCATCAATTCACATCTAATACTTAAGAATGTTTTATTTATGACTTCATTAACGTTCAATTTGTTATTTGTTGGCCAGTTGCTTATCAATTCTCAGCTTTGTCTCATTTTGTTTTCTTCATATTGTTATATCTAGATCCTCTCACCTTGGATGACTGTTGGGCTGGCTAAACAACAATATGGCTTGTACTATCTCTCTTATAAGCCTTTCAGATATGTTCTTTTGCTATCTTCTAATGTTTCATCCAATTTTTTTGTTCTCACCTTGGTTTATCTTATCAATAGAACCCCTACACCAATTCTTAACAATCTCTCACCTTATGAAGCCCTTTTTCACAAACCTCTTAACTATACTCACTTAAGAAGTTTTAGTTTCCTTAGTTTTACTTTGAATCTTCAACCTTCTAGGAAGAAATTGAATGATAATGTCAGGAAATGTTTGTTCCTTGGATATTCTTCTTCTGTTAAGGGTTATAAAATGTATGAAATGTCCACTCAATCAATGTTTTTTTCAAGATATGTCACTTTTATTGAAAATACTTTCCCATATCTTTCTTCTACTTCTGTTTCTTTAGCTGATTCTTCTTTAGTTTTACTTGTTATTCCTTCCTCTTATATAGATTCTTATCCTTCTTCTTTTACTTCTTTTAAGTCATCTTTGCCTTCTACAACTACTTCTTCATTTGATCATTCGTTTGATATCTCAGGTTCTAATCTTTCTTCTATTATACATCATTCTCCATCTTCTTTTAAACTTGCACTTGTTCCTTCATCTTCTAATATTTTATAACTAACTGCTATTTCTACTGACACTGTTAATTTACCTCAATCATCAGTTTCTCCATTTAAGTCATCTTCACCACCTCTTAGAAAAAGTACTAGACAAACCAACTTACCTATATACTTACAAGATTATCACATTCATTTGCATCATCAGTCACATTCAATTCCTTCTTCTTCTCTGTCTGTCACATCACATCTATATAAAATTTTATTTCCTATAACCACTTAGATTTTATTCATTCTCATTTTACTTTTTCTATTTCTTTTGCTATTAAACCTTAAACATATCAAGGGGCTTGTTAATCCTATCAAAGGATAGAGGCTATAAGGGATGAGCTTGTTGCTTTAGAAGCTAATCATATTTGGTTTATAGTTTATTTACCTGTAGGACATAAAAATATAGGGTGCAAATGGGTTTTCATGGTTAAGCATCATGTCCATGGGTCTATTGAGAGGTATAAGGTAAGGCTTGTTTCCAAAGTTTACAATCAGAGAGAAGGATTTGATTACATAAAGACCTTTAGTCCAGTGGTGAAACATACCACTATTAGAGTGTTCCTTACACTAGTTGCTGCTCAAGGTTAGCATCTTATGCACCTTGATGTGAATAATGCATTCCTAAATGGGGATCTCTATGAAGATGTGTTTATGGACATATCAGATGGGTACCATATTCAGGGGGAGATTTTAGGTGAATATGGTACTGGATAGCTAGTGTGTAAGTTGCAAAAGTCACTCTATAGGTTGAAGCAAGCTTTCAGGCAATGGAATACCAAGTTGATAACAACATTGCTTAATTTAGGTTTCACTCAATCAAAGTAAGATTACTCATTATTCACTAGGCATATAAATAAGGGTTTTATTAAAATGTTGGCATATGATGATGACATTGCCATAACAAGTGATGATTTGTGTTTAATTGAGGAATTAAAGGTGAGTTTACATTCACATTTTAAATTGAAGAGTCTAGGAAATCTAAAATATTTTCTAGGAGTAGAACTGGTTAGAACATATTAAGGCATTTATCTCATTCAGAGAAAGTACACACTTGATTTATTACAAGAATTCAAGCATCTAGGAGCAAGACGTTCCAGTGTTCCTATTGAAGCTTATCATAAGCTTAGACATACTAAAGAAATTTTACTCAGTAATATAATAATGTATAGAAAGTTAATTAGCAAATTGATGTTATTCACTCTGTCAAGACTTGATATCAGCTATAGTGTAAATTTACTGGCACAATATATGGATAAGGCTATTGAAGAACATTTACAAGTTGCATTCAAGATACATAGGTATTTAAAGAAAATGCTAGGATAAGGCATTATGCTTTCAGCCAAACCTTAGTTGGATCTGTTGGTGTATTCAGACAGTGATTGGGCATGGTATTTAGATAGCAGAAGATAATTAATAGGTTTTTGGTGTTCTTAGGAGAGTCTCTCATTAGTTGAAAGTTAAAGATGCATGCAATTTTCTTAAGAAGCTCTGTTGAATATGAGTATAAAGCTTTAGCTTTTATAGTTTGTAAGATTTTTTGGTTAAAGTCATTATTGGCACATTTCAAATTGAAGATAGAAGAAGCAGTCAAGGTGAAATGTGATAGAAAATCTACAATTCAATTTGCTAAAAGTCCCATTTTTCATGAGAGAACGAAACATATTGAGTTAGATTGCCATTTTATGAGAGATAAAGTGCTTGATGGTACAATTAGCTTGGAGTATGTGCACACCAAAGAGCAAATAGCAGACATCTTAACAAAGGCACTACTGTCAAATCAATTCCATCACTTATTAAGTAAGATGAAGATACAAAATTTGTATGTTAATCTTGAGGGGGAGTGTCAAATTAATAAAGAGAAAAAGGAGAAATATGAGCTTTTAGCTAGTGCAGTAAGATAAAGCTGTAAATAATAGTTAGTTAACTTATTTACTGTGATTAGTTAGAATAATATATTTTATCTTCTAGCTAGATAGCTTTGTATATAAATATTCTTTTGTACATCATTAGTGAATAATGAGAGATTCATTCACTTTTCATAATAATTATATTGATATATGGTAAAATAATTTTTTTTTAATAGGAAAAGAGAGAATTAAACATGATATAGTTTTCCTTTTAAGTTGGAAGGTTTTCTTTTCTTCTCTTTTTTTCCCTCAAAAGAGGGGCTCACATATATGCTTTGTAATAAAGGTAAAATTTTTATTTAGGAATCCAACTAAAATTATATAAAAATAAATAATAAATATTATGTTAAATAAAATATGTTATAAAATAGTGATAAGATGCTTCTATTAGTTATTTCCATGCTAAAGTTTTAAACCATAGGCTAATTTGTTCTTTTAACACACCATTCTTCAAGCAAACCAAGGGCATAACCTGGTGACAAGTATAAATGCGGTTTGGACAATAAATCCAATTTTAATTCTTTCTCCCTTTTAAAAAAACTCCATTCTTCAAGTTCTTTTTTTCTTTTGATGTGGAAGTTATTACAATTGCCATAATTTGAAACTAATTAATCAATCAACTTATTTTATATATAATTATATATAAAACTATAATGATTACTATAAAATTTTGAATCTTCTTTTTATCTTTTAGATAATTTTGTTTAAAGTAAAATATATAAACTCAAATTATTTCTTTTTCAGTACAATAAAGGAGCCCAAAGGAAAGACAAAACTAAGCTACAATGCTTCTCTCTTTAGCCCCATTACACAAGTCATACCTCAGCCACAAAAACATAAGTTTAGTGGGTTCCACTAACTTATGAGAACTGACAGATAATTCATGAGCATAACCAGCTGAAGAGTCCACAGCATAATTTTATTGGATGTAAACATGGGATATTTCAACTCTTCAGTCCTTCTTTAACAGTAAAATAATGGAATTAACTAACACAGAAAAATTACTTCTCACCTTCTCATCCCTATTCATAGCCTGAACAACACTCAAACTATCAACCTCAACTAGCAGCCATTTAATTACCATCTACCAAGCTAAACATAGGCCTTGAAAGATTCCCCACAGCTTAACATCCATTATAGAATAAAGGCCAATATTATGAGCAAAACCAACAATCCATTTCCTATCATGGTCTCTAATTATACCTCCAGCATTAGCCTTACATATAGATGGGCATAAACTCCCATCCTTATTGAGCTTGAAACAACCAAATCTAGGCTTACTCCAACCAGTTTAGACCCTCTTTCTACTAACACCCATCTGCTTAGTTGCTTGAATCATGGAGAAAATTTCTTTCACTCCATGAACAATACTAGCAATAACACCCTCCTCAACTGAATTCCCCCCTTCAAAAATTAGCTTATTTCTCCATAACCACAAATATCAAGCTACAACACCAAAAATCAGAAGCCATGGAACATCATGAACCTCAATGGATTTAAGACCCAAGTTCTTGATTATCCACTTTTTTTTTTAATTTAGAGTCAAAAATCGAGAATAGAATCTGAAGGAATAAGGTTTAACCAAATGGCTTGAGCAAACTAGAAATCTCTCAAAACATGAATATCATCCTCTTCAATCAAATCACACTTAGTGCAGAGAGTTTACTCCATGACATGTCGATGATGTAACTTCACATTTATCAAGAGCTTGCCATGAACAACCAATCATAAAAATACATGAATTCATTAGGGATCCTGCCAAGTCTATATCATCTTCCAAATCCTCTCTTCTTCATTTCAATTTCCACTAACCAATTCATTAGGGATCCTG
This sequence comes from Codiaeum variegatum, assembly GCA_948294925.1. NCBI lineage: Eukaryota > Viridiplantae > Streptophyta > Magnoliopsida > Malpighiales > Euphorbiaceae > Codiaeum > Codiaeum variegatum. The sequence goes on along the minus strand of CAOJBK014282640.1, from coordinate 6,036 downwards.
TCAATTCCATACCATCTTTCAAATCCTTTCTTCTTCATTTCAATTTCCACTAACCAATCCCCTATAAGCTGCACCCATAGTGAAAAGTCCCGATTTAGATAAGCTCTAATGCCTTATATCATCACCTCCGTCCACATCAGGCATTTTAAAAGTTGTTAGTCTTAGTAGGAGATTGGAAGGCAACAAATGTTGAATTAAATGTTAGCTCCTATTACCATTATCATCAATAAAATCTATAACTCTTCATGAAGTATTTTCTCAAGAATAGGAGCCAAAGCTACTTGAAATAAAGGCTAGTCAGAGCCCATTTATCTACCCATAAATGAACTAAATTACCATTCCTAACCTTCCACCTTATACCTTTCATAGTATTATCCCTTGAATTAATAATAGCTTTCCACAGATAAGAGTTATTAATAGCCTTTGCATAAACTGCCTTTAAATCTTCTGTCACCCTGTACTTACCTCTCACAACTTTAACCCATAAGATGTCCATATCTGACATAATTTTCTTACATAATTTCATTAAAAAAATTCCTAGTTAAGACTAGATAATTAATGGAGCCCCATCTCACAAGACTCATCTTCCCTTCCTCCCTATTATCAGACCAAATGAAATTTCTATTAATGGTCTCCACTTTATCACAAATAACCTTAGGGAGAATAGTAGACTACATAGAATATATAGGGATGACCTAGAGCGTAGAATTAGCTAGCATTATACAACAAACCAAGGAAGGATTAAGGCCACTCCATCTTGATAGCCATTTCTCCACCTTCTCCATAATCTCCTGATACATGTTCTTCTTTACTCTAGAATGAAGCAACAACATACCTAAATATTTTCCCAAGTCGTTGGTGTGGGTTATGCTCATAGATCTATCGATATCTTCTGCAACAACATTAGAAACATTTGTTGAGAAATACACCAACATTTTGGTATTGTTTATGTTTTGCCATTGATATCACAAAAGACTTTTATAACTTCTTAGATAACAATGGCTTGTTCTAAAGATGCTTCAACAATTGAAAGAATGTCATTCGCATATATAAGGTGAGCGAGTTTCACTTCATTTCTCCCAAGCTTAATAGGCTTCCACCACTTATTTTGAACAATAACATTAATAGCTTGACAAATCCTCTCAAAACACATCATAAAAATGTACGGAGACAAGTGGTCCCATTGACGAATTCCCCTAGTTGAAGAGAAAGATTCAATCAACTCTCCATTTCATAAAACCTACATAGAAGAAGAAGAATAAGAGATACAACTTATAATGATATTTGTCAAAGAGGAAGGACTCCCAATGCCAATCAAAGTGTCCCTCACAAAATCCTATCTCAATCTATCATAGGCCTTCTCCAAATAAACCTTCAAGGCCATGTAACCCATTCTCCCTTTCTTTTGCTTCATGTTGTGAACCAATTCTTGGGCAATAATAGTATTATCAGTAATGTGACGCCCAAGCATGAAACTAGCTTGATTGGGGCTAATGATTTCAGGTAGGAACTCCTTAATCCTATTCATAATAACCTTAGTAATTGTTTTATAAATAATAACACATAAACTTATAGGGAGAAATTATTTCATTTTATTAGGTCTATCACATTTGGGGATGAGAACTATCAAAGTTACATTAATCATTTCAGGAACACACTCCCCATCAAAAATTTACTTGATAAATCTGCAAAATAAATCACCAACAATTTCCTTTTGAGATTGAAAGAAAACCATCAATCCTTGGGGCTTTAAGGAGCTGCATCAAAAATAAAACAAGTTTGATCTCCTCTTTACTGACCTGTTTGGATAAATCAGCAATCATCGAATCCCTGATTTAAGAAAAGGACCTTATATTAGGAAACAAGGGATGCGAGCCAGTTTCATTAAATAAATTTAAAAAAAAACAACTATTGTGGCTCTTAAATCCTCCTCTTTCCTTACTTCATATCCTTCATCATCAATAAGTTTTCCAATTCTATTTTTCTTCCTTCTTTGTATAGTTTTTTTTTATGATAATAGTTTGTGTTTTTATCGCCCCATGCAAACTAATCCTCCGAGATTTTTGATATGACAAAATCTCCTCTTGTTGCATGACTTGATCCAACTCAGTTCTCAAATCACCCTCAAGAATAGCTAGATTATGAGAGTACTTCCTTTATTAAGCTTTTTGGATACCAGCTATTACCCCTAAAATTTTCTTTTTTTTTTTAAATTGAAAATGTTGCAAAAAACTATAACATTCCAAACCTTAGCTTTCTTAATAAACTCGATCACTTTGGAAATGTAGTTAGTATCCCCTTCCAGCTCCCTCTAACCAAATTTAGAAAATCTTTATACAAAATCCAGGATGCTAAAAAAAATGAAAAGGCTTATCTCCCATGCTAGTCCTCCTCACTTTCCCATACTTTATCATAATCGACTTATGATCTGAGTGAAGGTTAGGAAGATGTTGAGTAACAACATCTTTAAATTTCATGTACCAACCTTCATTGTAAATTGCTATATCTAATCATTCCATAAAACCTTCCCCTTCCTAAGTGTATTTAGACTGAGCCCATTAATAATCAAGCTACTCAAACAAATGTTAATAAGTATGGGGTCGACAATGGTGGCTTTAAAAGGCTGAAGTATGGCCCTTGGATGATTGCGACTAAAAAGGGTCGTCCAAGGGTGATTAAAAATGACAATGATGATAATATGGATACTTACAATGCTAATTAGAGGGAATGGGTAATAAAATTGGAGTGTTACATGACCTAATTAAATAGCATGTAGGGAATAAGGACCTTAATCTTATGGGGAGAAAGGTGGTCCAAAATTACTATAGATCATTAACTACTAAAGGTTCCAAGCCTAGATAAAAAAAAAGGCCAGGTAAAGAGCATGTTATTATGGTTCAATCCCTGATGTAGCTTTTACAAAAAATAGGACCATGCAGTCCTATGCTATTACTAGCAAATTATATTAGTCTTTAAAGGTAATTCCAAGGAACCATAATGTTTTTATTGGGGTTATGGCTTTCAATAATAAAAATCATTTGATTATGGTTGTTTCTAGTGTTAATAATGAAGTCAAACCTTCTTTAAATGAAAATAATTTTCAGGTAATCTCTTTAAGGCAATGTAATCCTGGTATGAAGGGTATTAGTTTTTTTAAGCATAATCCCCCAATAAAATCCATGTGGAAATGGATGGGGGAGATAGTGGGGAAAATAGTAATAATTATATTAAGGATAAAGATGATACAGACTCTGGGTCTAGTGATATCGATGGCTCAACATTTAATGATGTTAGTAAGGTCATAAAGACTCAAGATTGAGTCATTTTATTTCTTTTCCCTTATTATTATGGATTTATCGATACTCTTATGGAATTTTCAATGAGCTTCCTCACCAGATTTTAAAGGGGTTCTTAGAAGCTTATGTCAAAATTATAATCTCAGTATTGTTGCTTTGTTTGAATTAAGGATTAATGGTTTGTTTTTAAACAATGTTATTAAAATGAATGGTTTCCTTTTTTTTTTCTCATAGAATGGATGCCATGGGTTTCTCTGATGGCATTTGGATTCTATGGAAGGAGGGTTTTGTTATTAACATAATAGAAAATCATAGACAGTTTGTTCATTTAAGGGTGATAGATTCAACGTGTCATTGTTTCTTCTTGACAATAGTTTATGCTAGTCCTTATCTTCAGGATAGAATGTACTTTTGGATCATTTCCATCATTTATCAAACTCTCTATCTTCCTCTTCGATTGTTAGGGGTGATTTTATTGCCTTGTCACATTTGGGAATAAGAGACGAGGCTCAACTTGTCTTTTAAGTGTTTGTTTCTAATTAGGTTAATGCTAATAATATGTGTGAATGGTTTTCCAAAGGACCAAAGTCTACCTAGGCTCATGGTAATATTTTGGAGAGAATGGATAGAGCCTTATGTAACAATGCTTGGTTTGACTATTTTAAGGATGCTATTGAGCTTCATCTTTCCCAAGTCTGCTCTGGCCATCACCCTATTTGGGTACAATGTTCTAAGTAACTAGTTTAGGTGGTTGGGACCAAAACTTTTCGATTTTTGGCTATATGGCTGACATAAGAGGGATTTCCTTAAATTGTTAAATAAACTTGTATAAGTGATATTGATTACTTTACAACAGTAGATGAGTTTATTATGAAAGCTAGGAAGTGGGATATTGAGGTGTTCGGTAACATTTTCAGGTGGAAAGCTACTATTTTGGCTAAGTTAACAAGAATTGAAAAGGCATTTGAGAATCATTATTCTAAAAAATTAGTTAATCTTCAAAGGAAATTGTAGCAGAGTTTGAGTTAGTGATTTTATAAGAGGAACCTTTCTAGTATCAAAAGTCAAGATGGGATTAGCCTACATGTGGTAATAAAAATTATAAAATGTTCTCATCAGAAAACTATTCAAAGGAGGAAGAAGATGCAAATTGATAAGATTCATAATGATGGTGGTGAGTGGTGATGATAGCCGACTTTGATGTTGTATATATATATAATATTATGCTCAGCTTCAACACCCGCAAGTGCAAGGGGTCATATCAAGTAATAAAAATGGTAAGTCCTGGCATCATTCTCCTAAGGGAATTTCTTTTTGGTTTGTTTAATCAAACACCAACTCAGTCTCCTATTCCATTGTCTAGCTAACAATAATCATGGGATTTACGAACTATAAAATTTTACTAACAAAAACTCAACAAAATTCAGAGAAAGTTTGCAAATCAAATCTAAAAACTAAAATGGATTTAAAACATCTACCTAGATTTCGACTCATATTACTCAAATTGCATGGTAAATCAACAAGCCAATGAATACATCAATCAATCATCAAGTGTGATTTTTCATCAATTCTAGGTTTAAATCTTTCACAAGCAATTAAACCCCTAATTCCTAAGTAATAAGAAAGAATCTCTTCTCAATCTTATTCAATTAGAAAAAGCATGAAAATCTAATGAAATATATGTGTAGAAGTTTGTGATCTAGCAGACACAACAGTCCTATTAAGCTTTTGAGTGTTCTAGGTTTAAACTCTCTATCTCTAGTAAAGTCTAAACAACATAAATAAAAAAAACACAGTAGTAATTGCAATTGATTTCTAGAAAAATAAATCAAAAGATAAACTTAATGAGAAATCAAAATATTCATTGAATAAACATTGATTAACCCATGCAATCAAGTAACACTCGTCTAATCTAGGCAGATAACAAAGTTTAGTTTATAATCAAATCAAAAGAATAAAAGAAGGTTAAGAAATTGTAGAAGTCCATGAAGTTCATGATAGCTTAATGGAATTTCCACTCAAATCTTTTTTTTCCAGCTCCAATTCAGTGATGATCTGTAAAATCTTCTTTAGAATCCTTCCTTGATATGTTTTCTGTCTCTCTCAATCTGCTCGACCCCATCAATTTTCAAATAGAGTTACATATCTCCTTTTATGATTAGAGTCCCATATAACTCTGTTTCCTTGATTTACTGCTGAAAAATAGGCTTCCAAAGGTTAGCACGGGCGGCTTCCACGGCCTGTGCCAATACCCGTGTGAGGAAAATTGATGGGGTCGAGTGGCAGAAAGCTCCTACAGTCCCTGCCACGGGTCATGGCATGGACCGTGGGAAGCTATTGCTTCTCTTCCCCTCTTCTCAGATCACTACCATGGGTGTTTGGTGGCTGCCATGGGCCTGTGGCAGCCATCGTCTATGGGATGGGGGAGACAGTATACTCCCACGATCCCTGCCACGGGCCATGGCGGTGCCCGTGGGAGGCTTCTGTCTCTCAAATGACTTGAATTCCTCCCATGACCAAGTTCTATCCTTGGCACGAGTCGTGCCAACGACCGTGGGAGGCTATTATCCATCCTAAATTCCATCCTTCGCTTCGTTTTCGTGCATTTCTTTCATCTTTCGAGCCTGGACCTTGAAATAATTCCTCCTATCCTCAGAATTCAATTTATTTCTTGAAAATGACTAAAAACAATTAGAATAAACATATTAAATTCAATTTGATGTAAAAAATTGTCAAGAAA
>CAOJBK014281587.1:0-10081 GCA_948294925.1 Codiaeum variegatum | reverse complement strand
TTCTTCATTATTAATTGTTAATGTTGCAAGTGCTTGTGGTGCATTCATATTTTAATAAGAGTAAGGCAACATGGTTAGCCTTGTTACAAATTTGACAAATAATATTACCTTGATTTTGAGGTTTGGTCTCATTGTAATTTGGGGATTTTTGTGTGCTTACATTATTGTTTCCAATATGCCTAGCAGAGAATTGATAAGCTTTATTATAGTTTCATCCTCCATTGTAGTTATAACCTCATCCTCTCGAGTTAAAGTGACCACCTCGATTTTTTCCATGTCCTCTTTGCCCAAGAAAAGCTTGTTCACTTCTAAAATACTCACTTTTTCGCTATTCTTCTTCACAAATCATCATTTGTTCATGACTTTGGAGTGAAAGAACAAACTGTTGAAATGTTGGATATGGACCTTCGGATAGCATTGCAATCCAAAAATTTCTATATTTGTATCCCTGACCTCGAGCTAGTTGAAAAATTTTATTTGTATCCTCTACAGGTTTCTTTATGGGTATAAGAGAATTACAAATATTTTAAATTTTGTTAAATACTCTTCTAAGGATGAATTACCTTTGGTCAAGGATTGTAGTTGATTTGTTAATTACATTTCTTGCTCCAAAGTGTTTGGCAACAATTATTCTTCAAGGGATTCCTACACCTTCAAGGCATTCTCCATTCTATCAAGTTTCTCAAGTACCTCTTCTTTCATCAAATATAGGAGCCATGTGGTTAACAGACCATCATTATTTTTCCAATCATCATCTTGTCTAGTGAAATCAACTTTCTTTTCTATATGATGGATTAATTCCATACTCCTTATTAGAGGAAGGACATGAAATCTCCATAAAAGAAGGTTTGAGACAGAAAGTTTTATGGATATTAGGCTAGAGCTTAGATGAAAGGTTTGAATTCTAAGCTTGGATTCTTGAGTGGCGATGACAATTTTTTTTTATCAGAGGCCTTGATCAACCAGCTTTGATACCATAAAGATAAAAAGAAATAGATGTATTGAGTAAAATAATTCTTTCTTTCTTAATGTTTTGAAAGGTACAAAACCATATATATATATATATATATATATATATATAATAATAGCAAGTACTTTTGGAAAATAAATTACAAAGAAAAGTCTTGATTTTCTAAACCAGTCGTTGCTAAAATCGTGGAGATGATTTAAGGGAATGTTTGGCCAATCATCTTTGATAATAATTTGAATATTTAAGCTATCATTTTTTGTGCCAAAATCATGGAGGTGATTGCCAAAATTATGAAAGTGATTTGAGGGAATATTTAGCCTATTATTTTTGGTAATAATTTGAATTGTTATCCTTATCAGGGGTGACATGGATGCTCATATCTACAACCTTTAGAGATCTAATCCCTAAACACTTTTAACAATGTAGAGGTGGCTGGCACTACTAAGAAAGTTGAGTCTCAACCTCTCATTCCTTCATATCTCTAACGACCAACTTCATAGCTACCAATATCGAGGTTAATGTCTCATAAGTCCTTTAAGTTTGACATTCTTTGTATTTTATATTTGTAAGGACTATGAGGCCTTTTGTAATTAAGGACTTTCATAATAAAATTCTTAGTTCCTTTTGCTTATATCCTCATATATTCTTTTCTTTATATCTAAGTTTTAATCCTTATTGCATATGACTTTTCATGAGCCCAATGATTCTCCCTTTTTATCAAGGTTTTCAACTTTAATTACAACCTTCCTCACCTATGGAAGAGGTTTCAGGCTTTTCCAAATCCTACCTTACTTATGGTTGAGGTCCTAGGCTTTAATTGTAAACCACCTAGCCTATTAACGAGGTCTTGGGTTCTTATTATAGCTTATTATTTTATTTTAACAATTTTTTTTCATTTTTGTAAGGCAGATATTGATGGAAGAAAAATATTAGGAATACGGTGTGTGAGATCAATGATAAACGTTCTGTAGACTGATATACGAACATGTTGTACAAAGAGAGGAGAAAGGAGAAAAAGCCTCATTGAATTTCAGAGGCTATTTGGAATCAATATTTAGAGGAGTGGAGTCAGGAAGGATGGCAGACGCACTCCCGACAAAATAGCAGGAATCAATTGTCGAAGAAAGTCGGTCCATGGAGTAGCCCTTCAAAGTATACTGTTGAATCTAAATTCATTGTAGATCATAAGGGAAAAATATATTTTTTTTTAATTTAAAATTTATTCTGATAAAAATTTTATTCAATAACTATGATGATTAGTTTTTATATTAGGAGCAAGAGAGTTGTAAACCTGTAGGGGAGGTGAATGTCTAGAACCGCATCCACAAGAAGCATGGCAATAGAAGAAAGTGGGTAAATCAGAGCTCTAGAGTCTATGAGGTAAGTTTTGTTTAAAATTTTAATTTATTAAAATTATGGGTTTTTCAAAAATAATGAGTTCATAATTTTATTAATGTTTATATGTAGGAGGTTATGGAGGAGTATATCTCTCAGTGTATGTCATAGTCCTAGGAGTTAGAGTCAGGAGAGAATGCAACATATGGGGAGTCCTCTGCTCCTTATGAGTTACAACGGGAGGCATTTCGAGTTGCAATGCATCCTTCTCCTTATGATGGGAGGGTACGGGCTTGGCATGGAACTTTAACTATTATGTTGCTATCTCCTCCCAGTAGAGCCCATCACATGCGAGTCCCTCATCCAACGTTGTGGATCAGGAGGTTGTTGCATGAATCACTGAGAGGATAGAGCAGGAGAGGGAGGCTATTACTGAGGTTGTGATTGTACGGTCAGCGCATAGCCTTACTCATGTACCAAACATCAATGCCACCTCTTGGGATATTCTCCAAAGTTCGTAGCCACCACCAGCTACCACTGTAGATCCCGTTACAACTGATTCCTCCCCTGTTATAACTAGGTCCACTCCAACTCAGGTAAATTTAGTTGTTGAGTCCACTCCCATCACTCAGCTTGATCCTTCATTGGTCCATTAGCAGCATGATCATTTACCATCACCACCAGTCGAGCAATAGTTTTTATTTTTATTTTTACATTCGATACATTATTACATTTTTATTATACTTGTATTTTTTAAAATCTAAATCGTTATATATAAATATGAGTTACGGCGAAGGAGAATATATAAAAACGAATAAAAGGAAAATTTTGAAAGTGAATTTTTTTTCTCTGAAATATTATTCTCTCTATTTAACGTTATTTTTTTTAGATTTACAACAATATACACATTTTAAAACTTAAACATACAAAAAAAATTTACTATTCATAACGAAAAAAAGTTGTCTTTCTAATGGCTACAAAAGACTATTAAAAGTTGGCTTTCTAATGGCTACAAAAGACTATTTTTACTCTATAAATATCACTTCATTTTACTCACTGAAGGGTATCTCTTATTTTCTTTTTTTTCAAAAACTTATTACATCTTTAAATTTTTTTCTCAAAAACAAAATGATTCATCTTTTGGTATATTTTATCATTTTGCTGATCATTATATATACTATTGGTATTTTTCATCTTGAAGGCGAAATTTTTTATTTCTTTATTTATTTGCTAGTACTTGTTATTTTATCTTTTTTATTTATTGCAATTAATATTGAATTTCATAATGTAATTCTTTTCATGATTAAATAAATTATTTCTAATTGTATTTTTATTATAGAAAACATCATGCCGAACCTTGTAAAACATGAATTTGCTCATCTTGACTTCATTGAAAAAAATTACATGGCATGGGTGATTGATGTGGAAATGCATCTTGTATCAACTGGCCTATCTGAAACAATTACTGAAAATAATAATACTTCACCCTAAGAACAGAGTGATAGTTTTCCTCCGTAGACACTTTAATAATGGACTAAAAGGTGAATACCTGACTGTTAAAGATCCTTATGCCCTTTGGAAGGGTTTAAAAGACATATATGACCACCAAAAGAAAGTCATACTTTCTATTGTCTGAGATGAATGGTATACCTTGCATTTCCAAGATTATAAAATAATTAATGACTATAACTCTGTAATGTTCAAAATTGTGGCTCGATTGAGGTTCAGTGGGCTAGAAATCATAAACAAAGATATGTTGAAAAAAAATTTCTCCACTTTCCATGCATCCAAAATTACTCTACAACAACATTATAGGTTGCAAATTTTAAAAAATTATTCTGAATTGATCTCATGTCTTTTAGTGGCAGAAAAAAAAATAATGAACTTTTGATAAGAAATCATTAGTCTCGTCTAACTGGTGCATCAACATTTCCAAAGGCAAATGTTGTCAACTATAATAATCTTGGACGAAGAGGACATGGTAGAATGCATGCTTGGGGACGTAAAAGAGGTCGTGGAACTAGTCATGGTCACAATAGTTATATTCCATGTGGTCGTGGTTACAATTGTGGGAAAAATCAAAATCTACGCGGTCATACTCATAACTATTATCAGAGTAATTTTAGTTTTAATACATGACCAAATCTGAACCATTCACAAAAGAATCATCAAGGAGATGCTGGAGGAAGCACATCCAGAAATCCTGAAGATTCTTGCTATATATGTGAAACTAAAAGGCACTGGTCAAGAACTTGTCGTGCTTCAGAACATCTCACTCTACTCTATAAAGCATCTTTAAAAGGAAAATAAAAGGAAGTGAATTTCATCAAACATAATAACGAACCAACTCACTTGAATACCTTAGATTTCACTGAAGCTTTCTCAAATTAGAAGATAATATGTTACGTGTCTTGAATTATGAACATAATATGTTTAAGTAACATTTCCTTTTTTTCATGTGTTATTATCTTTATAATTAATGTATGTTTTTATGTGTTTAATTAATATATTTATTTTGTAAAGTTTTCTTATAGTTAGTGTTGAAATTGAAGTTGGCTATGAATCCAACATCAGAAATTTTTACATTCTAGATAGTGGTACTACACTTACTATCCTTAAAAATAAAAAGTATTTTCTAAAATTAAAACTGAAGAATGCATTTATAAACACAATATCAGGTCTTGTAGACTTGATTGAGGGAATTGGCAAAGCCAGTTTTAAATTGCCACATGGTACAAAAATTATGATAAATGACGCTTTGTATGCACCAAAATAAAAAAGAAACTTATTAAGCTTTATTGATATATATGTTTATGGATATGATACTTAGAATAAAACTGAAGATAGTGTGAAATATATGCACATTATTTCCTATAACTCAGGAAAAGTATGCACACTAAAAAAATTGCCAATACTCCTATAGGATTGTATTATACATATTTGTATGTGGCTGAATCACATATAGTAGAATGTCATGAATCTTTTGAATTGAACATGTGGCATTATAGATTGGGTCATTCTAGTATAATAATAATGCAAAGAATAATTGAAAGTACATATGGCCATCCTTTGAAGGACTAGAAGATCCTTCAAACAAATAAAATTCCATGTATAACTTATTCTCTTGAAAAATTAATTTTGAGACCTTCATTAGTTAAAATTGAAAAGGAATCTCCAATTTTTCTTGAATGTATTCATGGTAACATTTATGTGCCAATTCACCCACCATGTGGACCATTTAGGTATTTCATATTTTTAATATATGCATCTAGTAGATGGTCATATGTCTATTTATTGTCAGCTCACAATCTGGCTTTTGCAAGATTTCTTGCCCAATTTATTAAATTAAGGGAACAGTTCCCTGATTATACGATCAAGAAAGTTAGACTTGATAATATTGGTGAATTTACATCTCAAACATTCAATGATTATTGTATGTTTGTGGGAATAATTGTTGAGCATCTAGTGGCACATGTACATACACAAAATGGTTTAGCATAATCATTAATTAAACATCTCTAACTCATCACTAAACCATTAATAATGAGAAAAAAGCTTCATGTTTCTATATGGGGTCATGCAGTTTTACATGTCAAATCATTAATTCGTATTTGACCAAGCGCATATCATAAGTACTCCCTGGCACAGCTAGCAAATGGTCATGTACTGATTATTTTACATCTATGAATTTTTGGTTGTGCGGTATATGTGTCCATTACCCCACCATAATGCACAAAGATGGGACCTCAAAGGAGGTTAGAAATATATGTTGAGTATGAATCTGCATCTATTGTTAAATATCTTGAACCTTTAAGTGGAGATGTATTTATAGCACATTTCATTGATTGACATTTTGATGGAAAAAATTTCCCAACATTAGGGGTAGGAAAGAAAACACCTGAAGGTGATATAGATTGGTTTGAACTATCTTTATTGAATCTTGATCAGCATACAAAACAATGTGAACTGGAAGTTCAGAAAATTATACATTTACAAGCTATTGCAAATCAGCTACCAGATGTATTTATAAATACAAACAGAGTAATAAAATCATATATACCAACTACAAATACTCCTGCTCGGATTGAAATTTCAAAAGATAAATTTGAGAGTATTACTTATGAATCTCAGACACGCTTGAAGTGTGGTAGACCTATCAGTTCCAAAGATAAAAATCCTCAAAAAATAAAAAGGGCAGAAAACTCAGAAATGAAAGACAACATTCTTAAAAGAACATTGAATGAAATTTTTGCTCCAAAAGAGAATAGTATTCTTGAAGAAACAGAAGATAAAAATAATACTTCAAAGGTGACGAATCAAGAAATATCAATTAATTATAATGATATTAAAATTTTATGGAATCGAAATGAAATGAAAATGGAAATGATATATTTTTCATATACTGTGGCATATGGTATTATAAATGAAGATCCTGAATCGAGATTCATCAATGAATATAAAAATAGACATGATTGGATTAAGTGGAAAGATGCTATGCAAGCTGAATTAGATTTGCTCAATAAGCGACAAGGTTTTGGGCCTATTGTTCTCACATTTGAAGATGTGAAACCAGTAGGCTATAAATGGGTATTTGTGTGGAAAAGAAATGAGAAAAATGAAATAGTAAGATACAAAGCTATACTTGTTGCACAAGGTGTTTCCCAAAGACAATATATTGATTATGAACAAACATGCTCTCTTGTCATTGATGTAATCAAGTTTAGGTACTTAATCAGCCTGACAGTTTTTAAGAATTTGAAAATGAATCTCATGGATGTTGTTACAGTTTATTTATATGGATCACTTCATAATGATATCTATATGAAAATTCCTGAAGGATTTAAAATTCTTGAAGCACTAAATATGAGACATACTGAAAGATATTCAATTAAATTACAGAGATCCTTATATGAATTGAAGCAATCTAGACGCATGTGGTATAGTCGTTTAAGTGATTACTTGATGAACAAAGGATTTACAAATAATCCTATTTGTGTTTTTACTAAGAAAACAATATCTGGATGTGTTATTATTGTTGTTTATGTGGATGATTTAAACATCATCATTACTGATGAAGAAATTCAAGAAGTATCTTCATATTTGAAAGGGGAATTTGAAATGATGGACCTTGGGAATACAAAATATTGTCTTGGTCTACAAATTGAACATAAGCACAATGAAATACTTGTGCGTCAATCAAATTATATAGAAAAGGTCTTGAAAAGGATCCATTTCGACCTTGTGAAGTGAATAAAGAGATCTTTGGTCGAGAAGTACTATATCTTATGTACCTTGCAATCGGAGCACTCAACCTAATATATATTTTGTAGTTAGTTTATTGTCATGGTTTAGCTCATCCCTAACAAAGAGACATTGGAATGATATTAAACATGTATTTCATTACCTAAGAGGTACTACTGTTTTGGAATTAGTTTATTCTAATAATTCAAAGCGAGGTCTTCATGGTTATGCAGATGTAGGATATTTGTCTGATCCTCACAAAACTAAATCTTAAATCGGGTATGTACTTACCTATAGAGGTATCGCAATTTTCTAGCACTCACTAAAACATACACTAGTTACTAATTCTTCAAATCATGTTGAGGTTATTGTACTATATGAAGCAAGTCAAGAATGTGTATGGTTAAGATCAATGATGCAACACATTCAAACAACTTGTGGACTACCAGTAAATAAAAAGCCAACTGTAATATATGAAGATAATGCAGCATGTGTCACACAAATAAAGGAATGATACATCAAGAGTGATAGAACTAAACAGATTCATCCAAAAATTTTCTCATTCACTCAAGAACTGAAAAAGGATAAGAACATCAATGTCAAGCGAAAATTCAACTGATCTTTTCACCAAATCACATCCTACTGTAATTTTCTGAAAGCACACAATCACAATATTGGGATGAGGCATTTACATAATATGTGAATAATTATATATGTTGTCATGAGAGGGAGTGAATTATATATTGTACTTTTTTTCCCCTTAGTTAAAATTTTGTTCCATTGGATTTTCTGATAAGGTTTTTAATGAGACAGTATTCAAAGTGCAAATACTATGAGTTTGACATCCAAGGGGAGTGTTATAAATGCAAACATGACAGAAAAGTTTGGTAGATGCCAAACCATCTGTTGTAATAAATTAAATCATGCACAATAAAATGTCAAATTATGCACAATAAATTTTTATATATAAATACGAGTTACGGTGAAAGAGTATATAGAAACGAACGAAAAGAAAAATTTAAAACTGAATTCCTCTTTCTCTAAAATATTATTCTCTCGGTTTAGTATTATTTTCTGTAAATTTACCATATAAACCATCTTGTTCACTCTTTTATATGTTTATAGCTTCTGAAGGACCTTCCGCATGGGCAGGGGCGGGCCTTCACCAGGGAGAAAAGGGGCTTGGTCCCCCGCATCTTTTTTTTTCCCCATACACTGTTGTCATAAATGTTATGTGATGTAGTATTAATTGGTTATTTGGCTCCCCTTGCATGCTCTTTTAATTTTATTTTATTTTTCTTTCCTTCTTCCTTCTTTTTTTTTCCCGAAAGACATTATCTTTAATTTTTTTTAAAAAAATAAATTTTCATTATTTTAGGAGTATTTAAATGAAATACAATTGCATTTATTATATAATTACATATATTAATTTTTCAATCTTACATATATAAAATAATATGGATCAAATCTCTTTTAAGTCACTTCTAAAAAAAAATTAAATAAGAATTAACACTCGAAATAGATTACATCATTTTATTTAAATGTTGAAAAAGCAAAATTATATTTTTTTATAAAAATTTTAATTTTTAAAAATTATATTTATTTTTAAATTGTCTATGATACTTAAAAGTAAATAGAAATTTTTTAGCATTTTGCTCTATAAAGCCGACTCGTGTCTTCATACTTACTCATGGGAGATCAATTCTTGCTATACCATCACAGGAATATTGACCGACATAAAATTCCTAAAAATAATTTGATACTACCTAGTTTTGGCCTGTTCGGTCCCAACAGCTTAGTTGGATTCGGACCGAACTCACACCATCCAGTCCAGTTCGAACCCGAATCACCCGAAGCACAGCCTAAGCTTTGTCCACTAGCGACCTTCGAATTTTGGGATTTGACAGTAAACAGGTGTCATAGACCCCAAGGAAAGGTACATTGTCAAAGCACCCCAGAGTGCCACGTGTCCCCTTGAACATGGTTTTCACACCCTATAAATACATACATTCACAACCTGAACAAGGTAATGCAATCCTACCATTTAAAAACCTTTCATGCACATTCTGTTCCATTGTGATTCAACCTTTCACTGACTAGAGTGTCGGAGGGTTATCGCCGGACACAAAGTCTGGCACCCTTGACTGTCTGTTACTCTGTGCAGGTCCATTCCATCTCAACCAGAGCAGTTTAACCCCAGCGTGATCAAATCCAGCACGCATCATTTGGCACTGTCAGTGGGAAATGCAGAGTTTTCCCTTCCAAACACAACTCTGCATTTCCTCGTGGTAGATGACCGCGTGGTAGAGGATACTCCTCCTACTATCGCTAACCTAGCAGTAAACACACCCCAAACACCAAACCCAAATGCAGCTCTAGCTAACATAGCTGCTTCCTTACAGAGCTTGCAAGGCCTCATAAGCCAGCCACAGATTCCAAGCCCATCAACCTTAATCTCGCAACCCATTCAACCCCAAACAGCACCGGACTTGGTAGCCGCTTTGCAAGGCTTGATCAACAACCTCGTTCCCTTTA
>CAOJBK014281036.1:0-10219 GCA_948294925.1 Codiaeum variegatum | reverse complement strand
AGCAGCACTTCACATTATTTCAAATCCAGTCTTTCATGAACGAACAAAACATATTGAGATTGATTGTCACTTTGTTCGAGAGAAAATTTAGCAAGGTTTGATTTCTACAGAATATGTGAAAACTGGAGACCAATTGGGAGACATCTTCACGAAAGCTCTAAATGGAGTCAGAATTAATTATATTTGTAACAAGTTGGGCATGATTGATATCTTTGCTCCAACTTGAGAGGGAGTGTTACAGGTTGTATTAAGATTATGATAAAATCAAAGTGTATCAAATCCCTTAACCATAGGGATTACAGACTTATCCCTTCCTAGAATAGGCTTCCTATACTTGTATATATATCCCCTATTCATTCTCAGAATAATATAACAATTACACATACTAAATTAGTGTAACAGTGCCTAGCACAGTTACAACAATACCTGAAGAAGCTTGAAATGCTGATCTGGTGGTTCAACTTTTTTTTTCTGTCACTATTTATGTTTATGGATTGTGTGTGTGCTACTTAGCACATAGAAAGTAGAATCCTATTATTTTGTAGGTTGTAATGCAAATAGTATTGGATGGAGCTCAAGTAGAAAGTAAACTTAGGGGGCAAAAATCTGTTAGTCCTAATCAGTCTAAAGAAGTTAGGGTATATTGAAAAAAAATTAGTCCTGGATCACTACCCTTGCTATATTGCTTCATTGTGTCACTTTTGAGGCTTATGAGTTTTTTTTTTTTTGTTTTCCACCCCATTGATACTTTCCATACCTTTTCATGAACTGATAATGAATTTTGCTTTTAGTTTACCTTTACTGTACGTTCATCTTTCATTAATCATCATTTCCTATTTTCTTATATGTGTTCTCTGGCTTTGTTACAGGTCATGCTAGATACAGTAGGTCCAGAGTTGCAAGTAGTGAATAGAACTGAGCATCCAATTTCCCTTCAAGCTGATACCTCTGTGGTCTTAACACCAGATCAAGACAAAGAAGCCTCACTGAATCTGCTACCAATAAATTTTACTGGTTTGTCGAAGGTAAAAGTCTCAAGTGCTTGCATATACATTCATTTTGGTTTTGTGGAGTATGTCTGACTTTGTTTTCATAATTGGATACACATTTAAATTTGGGTTTTACATGCAGGGGATAGCTCCATAATGCTAGCTGCATTAATGTTGGTATGAATTTGTATATCAGTAAATGAGTTGCAAGTAGTCAATAGCTTCACTGGAGGTGTCTTTAAACTTTAAAAAATTGCCAGGTTCTATATTTGTGTCAAGATCTCCTAAACTGGATAAGAATCTATCGAATGTGATTTATGTCTCACCTTATCTTCTATATTCATGTTGAAGTACTTATAGGTTGTTGGATTTGAAGAGAACTGGTGACTGGTTCAATGTCTTGAGTTGCATTCTTCACTTGGCTTGTAAAAATAAAGAGAAAATTATAATCCTTTAACAGATGTGAAAAACTATTTTACATCTTATTTTTATTTTATCTTTTAATTCTATGTTTTTTGCCACCCTTATTCAGTTTGTATGTTATTTCAGATTGTCACTTTTTTTTTTCAGTTAACATAGCAAATTAAGAGGACTTATACCCTTGATTTTTTTTTTCTTTTCTCTGTTGAGTTTATTTCTGCTGTTCTGTTTTTGATCCCCCACATCTTCTTTGAGCCCCCTTCTATTTCTTCTCAATTTTGCTCCTAAGTTAAATATGTAAATTAACTGTGGTTATTTCTGATTGATATTTTATTAGATGCTAGCGAACTAAGTGTTTTCCTCTCAACCTCATGACTAGAGTTCAATGTGGTACTTTCAGGCAGTGAAGAAGGGCGATACTATTTTTATTGGTCAGTACCTGTTCACAGGAAGTGAAACTACATCTGTGTGGCTAGAGGTAAGGCTATATTTGTGCATTTGAGTTCAATCCTAAATGATTGTTTATCTATATACTCTGCTGGCTAATCTAAATATTTAGGTTTAACTTGATTAAGGCAAGTCAGTTTATCAACTTCTCAGAGTACACACCTGTGACTTCTCTAGAATGTCAACATGCTTGTCTTGATGGTTGCCTGACCATTTAATGGAAACTGGTTCTTTCATAAATTAGTTGGGGCAACTTTACTTGAAAAATAGGCTATCTCTAATTTTCAACTTCAACTGAGCATTATAAATGTGATGCTTACATATATTTGATAAAGTTTCAATTGGATGTTGCAGGTCACTGAAGTAAATGGTGAAGATGTGGTTTGCCTGATAAAGAACTCTGCTACTTTGGGAGGGCCACTCTATACCTTGCATGTCTCTCAAATTCGTATTGATCTGCCTACTTTAACTGATAAAGATAAGGAGGTTGGTGTTCCTGCTATTGGATATTTTGAGGGGTAATATGGGTAGTCTTAATTTGTTTGTTTACTTGGTGATTTTGGAGTATTTAGGTCAAGATATGTGTTTGGATAATTAAGAGGCAATGTTTATCTTTGCAGCTAATGGAACAAATTATCTTATTGGCTTCTTTATGGATTTTTGTTAAAGGGCTTTTGATAGACCGCCTGTAAACTGTGTCATGTGACAGTATTACTTCATGAATTTCATTTAACTTGTATAATTTTTAGACTCAGTTGTTGTGTCTCTTTCAAAGGGGATATCCTCCACATTGACTTTCTTGTTAAGCAAAATCTTATTTTGGCTGAAAAAAACTGTCATTATTTAGCACTTTCATTAAATTGAAGCCTTCTTATAATTCATCCAACAGGTTATGGACCACAATCATTTTGTTGAAAGTTGTAATATTTTGATTGCAAGAAATTTGTTTGTCGCCTCCCATATTTATAATATTGTTTGATATTCTCTTCCTAAAAACTGTGTTTCATTTATGTATTTTTAGAGTGAAAGCTATTGTGCTTATTATAAACTTGAAAGTTCAATTATTATTGATCAGTGATCCTTGTCAGGTCATAAGCTCCTGGGGTGTTAGGAATAACATAGATTTCCTCTCATTATCATATACCCGGCATGCTGAAGATATCCGCCATGTAAGGATTTTTCTGCTAGCAGATTTCATATATTTTGTTTTTCTTCATTTGGATTATTTAAACCCTCCTTTTATTTGGTCTATATTGTCTTCATTTGCCTTCTAGCTTCAAAATTTGATTTAAGTAATTCTCTTCTTTCTTTGTTATAAATTTCATGGTTGTTGCTTATGCTATTACACAGGCCCGAGAATTTCTTTCCAAACTTGGGGATCTCAGTCAAACTCAAATTTTTGCAAAGATTGAGAATATAGAGGTGAATTGAAATTCTAGTTTTTACATGCTATTCTAGTGTTATATCTATGCTTGAATTTCATGTTCAATTCCTGTTCACATTTTTTTATTCATTCATTTTTGTAGGGATTAACTCATTTTGATGAGATCCTGCAAGAAGCAGATGGTATCATCCTTTCTCGTGGAAATTTGGGCATAGATCTCCCACCAGAGAAGGTTAGAATTTAAATCTGAGCCAAAAACTTTCTGGTTCAATACTATTATACAGATCTGCTGAATCTTCTGTTGTACACATAATTTCATATGCAAGTAATCATTTACATACAGTGCTGAAATACAAGGATTATGCACAAACACTTGGCGATTGTTGGGATGTGAAGGGCCTTAATAGTGTCTTTTTAGCTTCTTATGATGCAAACTATGAATGAGGACATTTATAGTTGGGAGAATAAGGATCATCATGCATATTCCCTTTTGCATTGGTTGTCTTCTAAAACTTCCAACATAAGATTTTTGCACTTTGAGAGAGAATGTGAAAATGGGTGAACAACTAATCTCAAATGCAGACATTTACCAGTTTTTCATCAACAGAGGATTAATGCAGACTGGGTCCCTGCTAGAGTTCTGAACGTTCTCAACTGTTTATTGTTCTGTACAGTCACTGTTTCATTTATGCTGTTTGACGTCATTTGAGGTTTTGTTCTGTATTGTTTGGCAGTTTCTGCCTGTTTGCAATAAAATTTTTGTAAAAGGCGGACCCCAGTGCCAGAAGGCTCCCACGCTTAGGCGGGCTCAGGGGAAGGATACCCTATGTGTATGCGGCCTTCCCTTGGCATTTCTGCCAAGAGGCCGTTTCTAGGGCTCGAACCTTGGACCTGGGGACGGAAAGTCAGCGCATCCACCATTGCGCCAAGGCCCGCCTTCTTGCAATAAAATTTTTGTATTCATTCAAATAATAATAGTGGTAATAATCTGAAAAGCAACTCCCTGCAGGTTTTTCTATTTCAAAAAGCTGCTGTTTACAAGTGCAACATGGCTGGAAAGCCTGCTGTTGTTACTCGTGTTGTAGACAGTATGACAGACAATTTGAGACCTACTCGTGCAGAAGCAACTGATGTTGCCAATGCAGTATTGGATGGTAAATTTTTGTAGTTCAATGTTGTGATTCCTTAAATAATTTCAAGTGATGTTCCATCATATGTTTTGTTGTTAAGTGCATTATACACCATCTCTTGACATGATAAAAGATGTATGATATTTCTTATGATCATCTTAATGTTGAATTTCACAAGCCTGGCATATTATTGTTTGTCATCACATGCATGGAAATAGACCATGTTATTATTCTACTTTTCTGTTGCTCCAGGAAGTGATGCTATTCTTCTAGGTGCTGAGACCTTACGGGGATTGTACCCTGTTGAAACTATTTCTATTGTTGGAAGAATTTGTGCTGAGGTAAGTTTTCTGTTGCTTTACTGAATCATCTCTCTCTTAATCTTTTTCTGTTTTCTCCTGAGCTATCTATGACGCTCTACATGCACATGTCATACCCGTGCATAAAGTTGTGTTCCAAAATTATGTATCAAAAGCTATGTTTCATATGTTTTTGGATTGCTATGGAATATTATTCTTCCGTGTCTTCTGTGATATATCATCGACTATGGTTAGCAATGATGTGCATCACCCCACCTGATCTGTTTTGCTTGTATTTGGATGGCCTGGCATTCTAGTGGATGGCCTGGCATTCTAGTTTATGGCCTTGCAGGTAAGGCCAACTCTTGAGGTCTTTGTCTGTGTTAAATTAAATGTATTAGGAACTGCTAAGTGATTAAAATAAGAATTAATACAAATAAATAACTTATGTTTTAAAATTTATTAAACTTAAACTAATAGTATTAAGTGTTTAATTAAGTGTGAAGTTAGTTTTATATTAATTGTAAGAATTTATTAGTTAACTTAAGTTACCTAATAGTTTTCCTATAAATAACATGTAGGAGAAATCATTTTGTACCACATCAAACTAAAAGTGATCTCAATATATACAAATGAATCATTTTATTCCTTAATTATTTTGTTTTCTTCTCTGTGTTCATCCACCATTACAATAAACTTAATTGTTTTTCTCAAAAATTAACAATTGGTATCAGAGCATTCTTCTTGGGGAACCTACAATTTGATCATGGAAGGTGGAGCTAATTTGACAACAATAGCTCCTTTAGTATTTGATAGTACAAACTATCAAATGTGATCAATAAGGATGGAAGCATACCTTGAGGCCTTGGATTTTTTGGGAAGCAGTGGAGGAAGACTATGAAGTTGTTACACTTCCTGCAAATCTCACCATGGCTAAGATAAAGGTACATAAAGAAAGGAAGACAAGAAAATCAATGGCGAAAGCCTATCTGTTTGCTGCAGTCTCTCCCACCATTTTCACACGGATCATGTCTCTAAAATAAGCTAAGGAGATATGAGAGTACCTAAAAACTGAGTATGCCGGCGATGAGAGAATCAAAGGCATGCAAGTTTTAAATTTGGTGTGGGAATTTGAACTACAAAGAATGAAGGAGTCTAAGTCAGTAAAATGATATATTGACAGACTTCTAGAAATTGCAAATAGAGTGACTTCTTGGGTCTGAATTTACACATTCAAGAATAATTAAAAACATTTCTTGTCATAGTACCTAAAAGATATGAAGTGACCATCTCTTCTTTGGAAAACATCAAAGACCTTTCAAAACTCTCTCTAGAAGAATTGCTAAGTGCCTTGCAAGCACAAGAACAAAGGAGGATGATAAGGGAAGAAACAATAGTAGAAGGGGCTCTACCAACCAAACATCAAAATGTCAACAGAGGCAAGTTAAAAAACAAAAAGAAATTAGGTGAAAGCAATGGGAACAAGGCCAAAGGCACAAGTTATCTGCAAAAGAAAGATTATCCACCTTGACAACATTGTAATAAGAAAGGGCATCCACCTTTCAAGGGTGGGAGAAGACCTGATGCTAAATGTTCCAAGTGCAATTCAATGGGACAGGAAGCAATTATCTGCAAGAATACAAGGCAGCAACATGATGAGGCGGCAAAGGCAACAGATCAAGTTGAACAAGATCATTTGTTTGCTATCTCATGCTTCTCCAGCATTGAGTGTAGCGAAAGTTGGCTCATTGACAATGGTTGTACCAACCATATGACCAACAACAAAGAGGTGTTCATTAAACTAAGTGAAAACTCATCAAAAGTTCGATTGGGAAATTAAAAGTACATATCAGTCAAGGGTAAAGGTATTGTCGCTATCTTATTTTGTGTTGGTATGAAGCTCATTTTTGGTGTGTTATTTGTACTTGAAATTGATCAAAGATTGTTAAGTGTTGGTCAATTAATTAAAAAAGGCTACAAAGTATTGTTTGAGGACAATACTTGTATGATAAAAGATGCTAAAGGGTGGTAACATTTTCAAAGTTCGCATGAAAGGAAAAAGCTTTGCTCTCAATCCTTTGGAGGAGCAACAAATTGCTTTCCTAGCAAAGGAAAATGTCATTGACCTATGGCATGAAAGAATGGGGCACTACCACTATCAAGGGATGCTACAAATAAAATCCAAAGAGTTGGTGAAAAGGCCACCAAAACTTGAAAATTGTGTCTCTCAATGCAAGGCTTGTCAAACAGGAAAGCAGACCAGGAAATCTTTTCCCAAAATTGCATGGAGAGCTACTAAGAAGTTGCTGTTTGTTCATACAGGCATTGCTCTACTAAAGACACCTTCACTAAATGGTAGCCTTTACTATGCTATTTTTATTGATGATCTAACTTGTACGTGTTGGATCTACTTTTTGAACATAAGTCTGAGGTGGCTCAAGTGTTCTGAAGTTTAAAGCCAAAGTTGAAAATGAAAGTGGCTACACTTAGATTTGATAATGGCAAGGAGTGTACGTTATAGGTTTTCAACCACTTTTGTGAAGAGGCAGACATCTATCATTAGTTAACGACCCTTTATATTCCATACCAAAATGGAGTAAGTGAGAGAAGGAAGGCAAAGGTAGCTAATACAACATTGTTTCTATGTAGAGCTAAAACACCATTTGAAGCTTGGTATGACTATAAGCCCTCTTTGAGTGTTCTTAAAGTCTTCGGTTGTCTTTGTTTCACTCATGTTCATTAAATCAAAAGAGATAAATTAGATGAAAGAGCTCTATTAGGAGTTTTCATTGGGTATAGCTCGACTTCCAAGGCTTACAAAATTTACCATCCTCAAAATGGCAAGATTATTGTAAGTAGAGGTGTACACTTTATTGAAGAAGATGAATGAATTTGGGATGATCCAAAGCAGAATTTGCATAAGGGGCAACACTTCAAGTTGACTAATTTGAATATAACAGACTAGTCATTTAAAGATGATGAAGAGAATGATCTCATTGACGATGTGCCAGTAAAAGGGACAAGGTCACTTGCAGATATTTGTCAAAGATGTAATGTGGCGCCATGTAAACCTACAGTTTTGAGGAAGCAAATCAAAGTAAAAAATGGCAAGTTGCAATGAAGAAGGAGTTTTCTATGATAGAAAAGAACAAGATATGGGAACTTGTTGACAAACCTCAAAATAGAAATGTAATTGGGGTCAAATGTGTGTATAGAACCAAACTTAGTGGAGATGGTACTATCAACAAGTATAAAGCTAGGTTGGTGGTGAAAGGCTTTGCACAGATCCCGAGTGTTTATTATTTCGACACCTTTGCATCAGTGGCCAGATTAGAAGTAATCAAGCTTTTACTTGTAGTTGCAACAAAAATGAAATTGGAGAGTTTATCAGTTTGATGTAAAATCAGCTTTCCTAAATTGTTATCTGCAGGAAGATGTCTATGTAGATCAACCAGAATGATTTAAAAGAGAAGGCAAAGAAGACAAAGTTATATGCTGAAAAAGGCACTTTATGGTCTAGCATAGTAGGATAGATGAGCATCTTATTAGTTTGGGATTCTCTAAAAGCTTCTCTGAATCAACCTTGTACATAAAGAAGGTTGGTGTTGATATTCTCATTGTTTCCTTATTTGTAGATGATCTACTTGTGATGCGAAACAAGATAAACTTATTGCAACAATTTAAGCAAGAAATGATAGAAGTTTTTGAAATGACGGATCTTGGGCTAATGTCTTACTTTCTTGGAATGGAAATTAAGAGAAAAAGAACATGGAGTTTTTATTTGTCAAAAGAAGTATACCAAGGAAATCTTGAAGAAATTCGAACTTGGAGATTAAAAAGGCTTGAGCTCTCCTATGAATGCAAAGGAGAAACTCTACAAGGAAGATGGGACAGAAAAGATTGATGAAGTTCATTTTAGAAGTCTAGTTGGTTGCCTTATGTATCTTACAACAACTAGACTAGGCATTCTTAATTCAATTAGCATTCTCTCAAGGTTTATTCATTGTGCAAGTGAATTGCACTTAAAGGCAGCAAAAAGGGTGCTCAGATATGTTAAGAAAACTTGTGATTTTGGTGTCAAGTTTGTCAAGTGCAAAGAGTGTTGATTGGTTTTTCAGGCAGCGACTGGTGTGGCTTTGTTGATGACATTAAGAGCACTTCAGGATATTGTTTCACTCTTGAATCAGGTACATTTTGTTGGAGTTCGAAAAAGCAAGAGATTGTGGTTCAGTCCACTGCTGAGGCTGAGTTTATTGCTGCCACAGCCACTATTAATCACGCTTTGTGGCTAAGAAAAATTCTAGTTGATCTCAATTTGGAACAAAAAGCACTGAGATCTTTGTTGACAATCAAGCTACGATTTCCATTTCAAAGAATTCAGTGTTCCATAGAAAGACAATGCATGTCGATATCAAGTTGTTCTTTTTAAGAGAAGTGCAGAAGAATGGGAATACTGTTCTGGTTTACTACATATCTAAATACCAGATTACAGACATATTCACTAAGCCTCTGTTGGCAAGCAAATTCGAGGATTTAAGGACAAGATTTGGTGTCTGCAACTCCTAAACAATGAGTAGTAGGACCTGCTAAGTGATTAAAAGACGAATTAATACAAAGAATAACTTAGGTTCTAAAATTTATTAAAGTTAAATTAATAGTAGTAAGTGTTTAATTAAGTGTTAAGTTAGTTTTGTATTAATTGTAAGAATTTATTAGTTAACTTAAGTTACCAAATAGTTTTCCTATATATAGCATGTAGGAAAAAGCATTTTGTATCTCATCAAACTAAAAGTGATCTCAATATATACATAGGATCATTTTATTCCGTAATTATTTTGTTGTGTTCTTCTCGGTGTTTATCAAGCATTCCAAATAAACTTAATTATTATTCTAAAAAATTAACAGTCTGTTCTATTTTCTTATTGGGCTGGACACATAAAAGGAAATGCCTGAGCATTTCCATCGGTTTGTCTGCTCTAGGCCAAAAAAAGTTTACTAGAAATGACTAAATAGTTTCAGTTTGTATTTTTTTTCCTCGGCAGTATGTTGAAAACATGATTGATGAGACTCTGTCCCTTGTGACTGAGGAACTAACTTAGAATCTGGCAACTACATAGGCTATCCTATAGTCATCATATTTGTTTTTTGCCATTCCTAGATGTATTTTGCACGAAGCATTTGCCAATCTGGTAAACTCTGTTTGGATAGGGTCTTTGGACATGAACTTGGAGCCAGGTTTTATTCTGGTCTGCTCAATTATGAGGTGGAGTTGGCTTTGGTCGATTGTCATAATTGATGATCTGGGAAACCAAAGATAGATTTTCAAATTTCTGGAACTGCACTGTCACTTCGATAGCTATCATTATTTTTTTCTAATGAAGATTTTATACTAATGGTTAATTTAAATCGTTGTATGCAGGCAGAGAAGGTTTACAATCAGGATCTGTATTTCAAAAAGACTTCCAAATATGTTGGGGAACCAATGACCCATTTAGAATCTATTGCTTCCTCGGCGGTATATCTCTTAATGCTGCATTTTACTTTTTATAC
>CAOJBK014279984.1:0-14339 GCA_948294925.1 Codiaeum variegatum | reverse complement strand
AACATTTTGATGTATAATATAAGATTAATATATATTTGAATGTTCTATAGCACTGTATTTTATTTTAGATTTTTTCATACTCGCTTATATATATATATATATATTGTTATTATTAATGATATTATATATTAAAAAAATATTTTCAATATTTGTGACGTAATTAGTGACGTATTTTATTTGGTCAATATATTACTGATGCAATATTTTGTGACGGAAGAAATTTATTTTTTACCAACCCATATTTTGGTCAGGAATGGGTCAGTAAATTACTGACGCATTTTTTTAGTTGGTAATGGGTCACTAATTAATTAAAAATATTACCGACCCAATATTTTATTTTACCGACCAAAAAAATGTGTCGGTAATTACTGACCTATTTTTTTGGTTGGTAATGGGTTGCTAATTAATTAAAAATATTACCAACCCAATATTTTATTTTACCGACCAAAAAATGCATCGGTAATTGCTGACCTAATAAATTTGGTCGGTAATATTTAATTTTGTGACGGAAGAAATACTGACCCAATTTTTTGGTCGGTAAATTAAAAAATTGGGTCGGTAACACTGTTCAACGACCCCAAAATTAATTTTTCTGACCAAAAAATTGAGTCAGAATTTTTTTTTTTTGTAGTGTAAGAATGTGTCAATTAAATTCATTCAAGCAATAAAATGCAAGTAGGATGGGGTGCCACTAGTGTACATATGGTGGGGAAGATACAATAGACTTGTCTACCACAATCAAGTTACATCAAGAATTGATTTTAAGTCTTTATCTTTTCACTATAGTTATGGATGACTTAATAAAAAGATGTACAAGAGAATATCCCTTGGAGTATGATATTTGTTAATGATATAGTGCTAACAGATGAGACTTGGACAATAGTTGAGAGGAATTTAAAGCATTAAAAAAATATACTATAGGCAAAAGATTTCAGATTTAGTAGGGGTAAGACTGAGCACATGTACTGTAAGTTTAGTAAAGGTAATAGCAGGGAGCATACACAAGTGAACTTAGAAGGAAAGTTATAACTAAAATCACATATTTCAGATACTTAGGCTCTATCCTACAAGAATATTGAGGCTATGACATGATATTATCCATCGAATCAAATTAGAGCACATAAAATGGAGAAGTGTTTTTCGAGTATGTGATTAAACATCCCACATAAAATAAAAAGGAAATTTTATCACACTGCAATGGGACCTTATGGTGTACAGGAATCAGTGTTGGGCTATAAAGGCGCAATAAGTCTCAGAGCTTTATATGATGAAAATGAGAATGCTAAAGTATATGTATGGACACAATAGAATGGAAAGATTTCATAATGAGTATATTATAGATAAAGTCAAAAAAATTGCCCTTTTTAAAAGAAAGGGAGACTGAGATAGTTTGCAATGTGAGTCACAGAATTTTAGATGCACCGATTAAAAGAATAGAGCATATTATAGTAGATATGGGTAAAAAAGAGAAAGGTAAGGCAAAATTTGAAAAGTGTTATCCAATATTATATATAAGACTTATATCTTTTTCCAAAATATGATCCAAAACCATCCCAAATGGTTATAGTTTATCATAATTAACTTGGGATTAAGATTTTATTAAATTAGTGAGTTTTTTTAGAATAAAAATAATTTTATTAATTCAATCTAACTATACATTGATAGAACACAAATATTGATTCGCTAAAAATCATAAAGAATAAGATTGGGAACTTGAAATTCACAACTAGGTTAATATCATAATAAAACTTCTCATTTCCTACAAATTTAATAATTCTATAATGACTAGAATTTTTATAATGATTTGACTTAAATTTTGTGGCCACTCACATTATCAGTCAACCTGAAATATTATGAAAGCTCGACCAAAAGGAGATTTTTATTTTGGAGATCTATGGTGGTGACGAAGAGCGAGGGTCGATATGCCTAAGATCGAAGGCCTACCACAGGTCTCATTGGGGGAACAAGGCAAAGACATCGCAGTTCATATTTGATTTAATTTGACAGTTTTACTCGATATGTATTTAGAAAGACCCAACTGTGTATTTAGGAATTTATATAAATTGTTTGTATATAGAGTTATGCTTGTACCTTGTATTCTTCAGCCATAATAATAAAATTACTCTCTCTGCCCGTGGACGTAGGTCACTTTGGCCTAACCACAAAAATTATGGTGTTTGGTGATTTACTTACTTGATTTGTCTTTGTATTGTTGCTGATTTTGTAGCTATTTAGTAACAAAGTGTTGTTTATTCAAACTCTAGTAATCGCTAATTGAGGATGCCACTTCACAAGTTTTAAATCGAGAAATTCAATGACTTAAATGATTTCACATTGTGAAAGGTAAAGATGAAAGCTCTTAGTTTAGCAGGGATGTGCAACAATGTTAAAAGAAGTAGAAAAATTACCAGGAATAATGGAGGCGGCAAACAAGGTTGCATTGATAAAGCACATAGTGTGATTCAAGTTAGTCAGAGTGATGAAGTCTTGTGGGAGATGGTTGATGAAACAGATGCAACTTTGTTATGGTAAAAACTTGAAGGTAAATATCGAAAGAAATCCCTAATGAATCGTTTATATAAAAAATAACATTTTGTATACTTTGAAGATGTTAAAAAGTACACTTGTTAAAGATTATATTAATAATTTTAATTGAATAATCCTTTATTTACAATGGGTTGGGGTTAAAATCTAAGAGGAAGATGAGGCTTTAATTCTATTGTGTTCTTTACCTAATCCATATAAATATTTTATTGGCACTATGCTGTATGGAAGAGCACTATCTCTGTTGGTGATGTTAAAAATGCATTGTTGTCCAAAGAGTTGAAGAGGATTATCTTTGGTTCTACATAAGATAGTTTATAATATGGTCTATTTGTCAATAGGGGCAGAAGTAAGGAAAGAAATGGGGGAAACAGAAGCAAGCCATGTTCCAAATCATGGTTTAAGGCTCGATGAAACCACTATAAGGAACCTGGAAACTTTTGAAGGGATTATCCATAGTATAAGAATGGTAAAGAAAAGAAGGATTAGATGCAAAAGCCTGTGCTAGTTTAGCGCAGGAAAGTTCAGATAAAGGAGAATTACAAGTAGTGATGTTTTGACAATTGGTTCTTCCAGTAATTTAAATACGTAGGTGATGGATACTGATGCTTCTTATTATATAACTTTTAATAGAAATTGATTTCATTCTTTTGGAGAATGGAATGATGGTGCGGTGTTGAGTGATGATGAGTCATCTCCTGTATTGGGCAATGATGCACTGAAGATCCAAATGTATGATGGAATGGTCAGAACATTTGATGCCATATATGTTCTTGATCATGAGAAAGTCTAAAATCTTTAGGTACTCTACATAAATAAGGGTACAATTTTGCAGGCAGAGATGGACAAATTAAAGTATTGAAAGGTTTTATTATTGTGATGAAGCGTAAGTACGAACATGGTATTTACATCTTGATGGGAAAAATAGTGACGGGTACTATTGCTAATGTTTCATCTTCCTCAAAGCAGAATGATGATTGTACATATTTATGGCTTAGAGATTGGATCACAAGCATGAAAAGGAACTTTAAATATTAAGTAAGTGAGGATTGTTGAGTGGTGCTGAAATTTTATGAGATTTGTGATCTGGGAAAGCAACCCATCATAAAGTTCAGCTTGGGAAAGCACACTTATATAGAGATCCTTGTGTATATTCATTCATATCTATGGGGTCCTTCTTGAGTGAAATCTCATAGCGGATGCAACTACTTTATTACTTCTATTGATGATTATTCTAGAAAGGTTTGGGTGTATTTTCTAAAGATAAAAGATGAAGTATTTGGGTGGTTCAAGGAGCGGAAAAAAATGTCAAAACACTGACATAGGTAATGGGTTACAGTTCTATATGCACCATTTGATGAGTTCTGTAAGAAACAAGGTATAATGAGGCAACTCAATGTACGACTTACACAATAACTAAATGGAGTTGTAAAAGGTATAAACCAATAACACTTCTCCAGCTTGCACGATGAATGCGATTAAATATTGGTCTCTCTAAGGAATTTTAGGTTGAGGTAGTTAACATTGCAAGTTATCAGATGAATAGATCTCCATCAACTACAATTGATTTTAAAACTTCTTAAGAGGTATGGTACAATACTCCTTCTGATTATTCTAGCATCTGAATATTTAGTTGTCCTGCTTATACTCATGTCAATAATGGTAACCTAGAGCTTAGAAAAATAAAATGAAAATTTCTAATGTATGCTACTGAGGTGAAACGGTATATACTATGGTGTGCCAAAAAGAATAGAACCCCTAAATTAATTGTTAGCAGAGATGTTACTTTTAATAAATCTACTATGTTTGGCTAGAGAAAGGATCTTGATGAATTATAGGTAAAATAGATAGTGGTGTCCACCAAAATTTTGAATTTGAAATTAAAACTTCATATAATGTATTAGAAAAACATGAAAATCATTCCATGGAAGTAAAAGATGATGAATCACAACCTATAGCATAAGAGAATCAATGAGGGAAATAAAAAGGCATGCCAGGTATGCAGACTACATAAATGTTATTAATACTAATCCAGTTGCTTATGAATTAGCCATTATAAAGATAATAGATTATGATGAACCTTGATCATACAAAGAAATAGTAAAGAGTAAAGATGCAATAGAATGACTAACTACCATGAATAAGGAGATGCAGTCACTTTCAAAGAACAAAATGTAAGAGCTTGTACTATTACCAAAAGGTGTGAAGCTAGTGGGATGCAAATGGGTGATAAAGAAAAAAGAAGGTATTCCTAGGGTTAAACCAGCTAGATTCAAGGCATGTCTTATTGCACATGATTTTTCACAAAAAGAAGGGATAGATTATCATGATGTATTTTCTCCAACTGTCAAACATAAGACTATTTGAGTCTTACTAGCCATGGTGAGTAAATTTGACCTTGATATGTAACAGCTTGATGTAAAAAACTACTTTCTTACATGGAAATTTGGAGGAGAAGGTTTCACAACTAGAAGGCTTTCTTAATTCTCAGAAAGAAGATCATATGTGTTTGCTGAAGAAATTCTTGTATGGTTTGAAACAGTCATCGAGGCAATAGTACAAGAGATTTGATGCTTTTATGATCTCTCAAGATTATGTTTGAAATTTATATGATAATTTTATTTACTCTAGAATGCTGATGGGTGGTTCCTTTGTTATTTGTTACTATATGTTGATGATATGTTGATTACAGCTAGCAACATAGCTGGAATTCAAAATTTAAAGGATTTGATGAGTAGTGAGTTTCAGATGAAGGATTTAGGTGTAGCTAAGAAGATTTTAGGCATGGAAATTTGCAAAAATTGAAAACAGGTTGGTTGTGTTTATCTTAGCAGAAATACATTGAAAAAGTGTTGTACACTTTTCATATGGAGAATTCAAAGCCTTTTACCATTCCTTTGATAACATATTTTAAATTTTATGCTAGACAATTGGAAGTTTGATGTATGCCATGGTTAGCACTAGGCGAGATCTAGCACATGCTGTTAGTTTACTAAGCAGAGTTATGAGTAATCTTGGGAAATATCACTAGGAAGATATTAAATGGATTATGCATTATTTGAAAGGTACTAGTAATTTTGGCTTGGTTTATGATTCTTGTGATTGTACTGATAGTGTGATTGGCTATATTGAGTTTGATTATGGTGGAGATCTCTTGAAAAGAAGAGCATTAACATGTTATTTATTCACCTTATTTTGTTGTGTTATTAGTCGGAAAACAACTTCATAGTTTATAATTTGCTTTATCTATAACTGGGGATGAATATATGTCATTGACATAAGGAGTTAAAAAAGGTATTTGGTTGCAAGGTCTTATTGGCAGTTTGGGTTTGAATGTGATAAAGCTTGTTATTTATTGTGATAGTTAGAGTGCACTGAGCTTAGTTAAAAACCCAATCCATCATGAGAAAGTATATTGAGTTCATGTTGAACTTCATTAGAGTTGTTATTGATAATAATATTTTATCCATCAAAAAGATAGCCACAATTGATAATCCAATAGTTCAAGCATAATTTAGACTTGATGAGCATTCACATAGCATGAGGCACTTTGAGGCATGATCGACTTAGCTTTGACATTAGTGGCTTTGGAAAGTTCAAGTCAAGATATAGAATTATTGATTTGACTTTAATTGTGTGGGAACTCGCATTATGAACCGATTAAAAGGAGATTTTTTTTAAAGATCTATGGTGTTTACGGTCCGAGCTCGGAGGCCCACCACTGATCTCATTGGGG
Organism: Codiaeum variegatum; assembly: GCA_948294925.1. Taxonomy (NCBI): domain Eukaryota; kingdom Viridiplantae; phylum Streptophyta; class Magnoliopsida; order Malpighiales; family Euphorbiaceae; genus Codiaeum; species Codiaeum variegatum. Next base: position 8,059 of record CAOJBK014279984.1, on the reverse strand, counting down.
GAGTAGGGACGAATACCTTGTGGTTCAAATCTTACCTTATTTGACAGTTGACCTAATATATATTTGAAGTGACTTGACTAGGTATTTCAGGTTTCATATAAATATTTTGTATCTGGGGTTGTGCTTGACAGCTTGAACTAGGATGAATTATACGCTCGATTATGTATTTGGTGGCTTTAATTTTTCATCAACAACTGAGTTATTTTGCTGGTAAAGCTCCAATCACTAAGTTCAGGCGAGACAAGAAGAGATGAAGAGCTCTTCCTTTTCTAATTGTTGTTCTTTGTGGTCTTGAGCAGAGACCGAATTTAATTTTAGGATTTCAAAATATGAATTATTTTTGAAATTTGAATTTTTCTATTTGAGAGCTTAATGGACTAAATGCAGGTTCAAATCACATATGTAGTTCAAATGTCCTGATCTTTGTAAAGTGGTTCATCTCCATTCGATTACCGGCGACAACAACCTTTGCACAGAAGCTATGTGAACAAAATTTAGGAATTTGTCTTATAAAAAAGATTTTTAGGCCAGTTTGTTTATTAATTATAAGCACATAATTGTAAAATTTAAAAAAAAAAAAGATATTATCAGGAAGTTATGTATTGTTATTAGGCATAAAGACTAATTGATGAAATTTCTAATTCTTCAAAGGAATTAAAAAAAAAAAAAGAATGAATCCCATTTTATATAATCAAAATAATTTATTCGTTTATACTAACGATGAAGTCCACGACTCTACAAACTCAACCCCATATTTTTTTTCAAAGGAAAAACTCGATAACCATGAAATTGATACATGATGAAAAGGTAAAGTTGCAAAACTATCTGTTGCATATTTTTTCTAAAGAAAAAAAGATTTGGAGCCATTCGCACTGCCTTTAATGAAGATTCTGAAGAAAGGTCAGACTTCGGACATCGTAAAAAATTGTAATAATCAGAAAAAGTCTTCCTCAAAGAGATTGAGCAAATATTAGCATCACATTGATTTTTATAATAATAATAAAAAATGGGTCATAGTAATAAACACTATCATGGTGCTTACGCCACCAAGATTTATCATTTATTTGATCTACCTTTATCTCACATCATATATCCATATCACCAACATGATTGGCCATCATAATATTTATAATAATAATGATAATAATTTACCTTTTCTTTTTCTTTTCAATGTTAGACAAATTTATTTGATTTGGCGTTAGGGTTTAATAGCAGATATACTTGTCAAATATTTATTATTAATCAGAAAGAATAAAATAAATAACGATGATGCTTTTCGTCACTATTGGTCGTCGCAGAGTAAGAAAATAACGACATAGCGCGGCTAATCAGCGACACCAAGATCCACGTCACTTTTAGCAACTCGAAATGGATGTCGTTAAGTGTAAATCACGTCACCAAAACGCAGGCAAACGTCAAATGAGTGACCACTATTTTTGTTTAAATGGTCGTTATTTTATTGTTAATGTGTCACAATTTTTGACACATTAATGATGAAATAGCATTGCCTAGAAAGTTAAAAAAAAATATTATAAAATTAATAGGAGAATTTAATTTTTAAAAAACAAAAATTACGAATTAAATTCCAATAAAAAATAAATTATTGTGAAAACTAAATATTTGACATTTTGAAAGAAAAAGTGTATAATTCAGCAAGTAATAGCTACCCCTAACTTCAAATTCAAAAATCTCTATTTTATGATTGTAATGCAACCTTCATACATTACAACATGATCTACATATTTCCGAAATTGAAATTTATGATATCTACAAATAGTCAAATACCAACTTTTTATCCAATGTGTTAAATATTTAGTTTTCATTCATTGAAACATGATATTCAAATTTTCCGATTGAAATTAATGAAAGCTACAATTAAATGATTAGCCACATTTTGTCCAAATTATTAAATATTTAACTCTCAAAACAATTTGTTTATGACTGGAATTTAATTTAATTAATAGTTTCTATTTTCTAAAAATTAAATTTTCCAATTGATTTCATAATAAAAAAAAAATCTAACAATACAAATCATTATTAAAAAAATTGAGATATAATTATCTTAAAACAATTTGAAAAAAAATTAAATATAATTTTTAAGCTATATCTACTTGTTTCTATTCAATTTTCTATTTTTTTAAAAAATTATATCTTAATTTTAACAACAACAACAAAGGAATTACATCCCATTTAATCAAATAGTATTGTTTGCATTCTAAAATTGACTACATATTAATTAATGAAATTTGTAAATTTATTTAGGCAATACAAGGATGATGTTAAGGATCTAGAATGATAATTCTTTTATCCTTGCAATTATAAGTACCCAAATATCTGACGAGCGAGTAGAATTAGGAAGGGCGTACTCCCCACGAAGTTAAAACTAATGCATAAGTTCAATCTCACTTTCAACTTTCAAAGTCAGATTTATATATGTTGCAATTAATAGATATTAGAATATATTAATTTTTTTTTTACTTTAATTTATCCTTCAAATTATTTTGTTATTTTTTTATTTAACAAAAGTTCAAATTATTTCTCTACCAAATGGAATAGTGTGGCAAGGAGGGGTAACTAAAGTTTTAAAGAACATTTTTCTTGATCATAGGTAAATTGCGTTTATGAAAAATAATTTAATAAATGATAGCTACCTTATTATTTCTAAATATGAAGTGAGCTCAAGTTTCAGTGTTCATATACATGAATAAGATGAATTCAATAATAACTCAATAATTAACTCATTATTTAGGGAACTAACGTCTCAATTAGGTAACTTTTGATGGAAAGAACCCTAAAGATTTGCAGGAAGTAATTACAAATGGTGAAGTTGAGAATCCACTAAATTATGTTTTGATCTTATTTGTGTTTTTTTTTTATATATTTAAGGGTTATTTTAATATTATTTACTATTTTAAGAGAATTAGATGGTTTGAAATATAATTTTCATAAACACTCATATATATATATATATATATATGGAACCTATTAATATATGCTAAAAGGCCAAAATGGAACCTAAAAGCCTAAAATGGTATACTAAACTCCATTTTATTAAAAGAAAAAAATAATAATAAAAGAACAAAAACAAAACAATCAATCTTAAAACAATCAAAGGTTAAGTTTGAAAGTAAGTTTCAAAATTTGTTTTGGACACGTATACTTTCTTTTTGTTGTGAATTTCATTCTATTTATGGGTGTTTCTTTCTGACTCATTAGCCTAAAAGACTAATAAGTTAAATTCAATTTGACCAATTTTACGAGAATCCATTGGATCTTTCTTGCCGCATTATGAGAATCAAATTGATCACCATCAAATTCGACAGTATTTTTTAATCCATCATCATCCTCAAATAACTCAACCTAGGGTTTCTTATGAAAAGTTGAATAGTTATTGTGTATAACATTTGCATCAAAAGTCTCACATATCATGATAGTATTACTTTATGGATCATTAACTTCCTAAATTTGTTGAGTTTTAGCTTGTATTTCTTGCTAAATTTGATGAGTTTCAGCTAGTATATTGAGTACATGATGCTTTGGATTTGGAGATTTGTTAACACTATCATCAACTATTTATTTATGATTTGTCCCATCCAAATCTCTGGATAATCTTTCCAGAACCTATTGAATAGGAATTTCTGCAGGAACACTTGATTTTGTATGTCAGGTTTTCCTTTGCCCCAATCTTTCTCTCAGGTCAAGATCATAAGATCTCCCTCTCCTGACTAATTTATAAGGTCGTCTCTATACAAGATTTTTTTTTCAATGCTCATTCTAAACTCAATTGTATGTTTTCACTAGGCTAACACACAATCCTTGTAAAGAGATTTTACTAATTTCTTACATGTTACAAAGGTCTACACATAGCATGATCAATCAAAGAATGAAAGAATGTTAAGATATAAGCTTTTGAAAGATTGCATTATAGTCAAGGCATAAGAAATTTTAGCTTAAGAATCGAGAATGTTAATTCAGCTTAATTTTAATTTTAAGTGCTTGAGTGCTTCTCTTTTATTGAGACTTAGTTTTTGTTTATTGTACCTCAACGTCCTCCTATATTTTGTGTCATATAGAAGTCATTTTAAAGGTCAAAATGATTAAAGAAACATTGGACACACTATCCCATATTATCATGACCAAAGTCTAATAATTCAGGAATTAATCAATTTATAAGGTAAATAGTGGGTGTAAGACTCTATTGCATGCACTAAATGGGTTTTGATACTGCTCAATATTGGTTTGGTTCGGCCCCAACTATCTATTCACGATCTGTCCAAACCTTAGAGCACCTTGGTTCTATTCGAACCCCAAGCATTTAATAAGATTTATCTTATTAGCCTTCGGAGGTTCGGGTTCGCAAGAGACAAGTGTCACAAGCCCCATGGAGAGGTGTACTGCAATGTACCCGGAGTGGGAGCATGTCCCTTTAACAGGGTTTTCACCCTATAAATACAACGTTTAACATCCTATAAGAGGTAAGGTTCACATACAAGGCAAACTCTAAACTAAGATCCGTTATTGAGAGCTTTCCCATCTTGACCTATTTTTGACTTGAGCGTCGGAGGGTTATCGCCGAACACAATGTCTGGCCACCCCTAACTAGTATTTTCTTTGTGCAGGTAGTTCCAATTCAACTAAAGCAATCAACCTATAACAACGTGACAAATCTACATGCATCAAGTTTTATAAAATTTTTTAAGTTGAGTTTAGTGCCACATGTCACCTTGTGATAACATTGAAAGTGTTCATTAAGTCATGTCATTGTCTTGTAAGTTTTAAGTGCTATGATGTATTATAGACACTAGTTCTATGGAGATCGCTAGCTTTTCTTATGAGCACTGGTCTTAAAGGTTTGAATTTACTCGACTTCAAGGCTTGAAGATATAATAGAAGAATTATACTGCAAGCAGTTGCTCTATTTTACGATGGTTTTGTTTCTAATTGGTTGTGGACACTATTTTGAGATGAAATAAATTTACATCATTTTTCAAGTACAAAGAGTTTGGAGGACATTTGATTTGAGGAATTTCAAATGAGGAAATGTGCACAATCTATGTATTCTGACAAATTCATTCATTTGGTTTCATTTTTCAACTTGAACAATCTACTAATTTTATATTTCTTCATTTTTTTATGGAATTAAAATCCTACATATAAGGTAGGAAAGTTACATTCCCTTATTCTTTTCACTTATGTTATTTTATTTTATTTACAATAATGATAGACAAATCCCTAGATTTTTGCTTTTATACCAAATGAGCTATTTTATATTCCCTACATTTCACACTTTAAGAATTTTACATTCCATGAATTGTGAACATCCAAAGGATTTCACGTTCTCTCAATTTAAACGACCCTTGATGCCAATGATACTTTTTTACCTATCTAAAATAACTTAGACAAAAATATTAGTACCTTCAATTTGATTGGCAAAGTCAAAATCATGGGAGAACTCTAATTAGGTCAACACGTAGTAAGTCTTATTAAATCTCAAGCTATGAAAGTTTTATAGGAACTATAACTATCTTGGTCTCATTGTATTAAATTATTATCTTCTATGACTATGGTTGCTTCGCACATCCATAGAGAAGGTAATAATGATGCTGACAAGCTTGCTAATTATGGGAAATCATGCACAAATGTAGTATGGTTGTATTTGTTTCCCTCTTTTTGTGGTTTTCTTCTTTATGAGGATCTAAATAAGAAGGAACACTTTTGTTTTGTCTAGTTTTCAGCTTTATATTTCAGACTTGCTACCTTTGGTTCTTGGTTGTTTTTACAGGTAGATGAATAGCAAAACTTCATTTTCATATTTTGGTGGTTGTTTTGATTTTCTTATCCCTATAGGGATGGTTTGTTTTGGTTAAACTATTGAAATTTCTTCTTGTGTTAATAATATTTTTTACAGCTTAGAAACATAAAGAGGTCGGTAGGAAGTACCAACCTTATTAGAATGCCCAAATGCAATCTCTCATTCTTGAAACTCTATACTTTTATTGAATATATATTATTCAATCAGTATTAAAAATCTAATCAGATTAATTATTCGAACTAGTATGATATTGTTTGATTTCTAAGTTTTTTTTGTTTGACTGATCATTTCGATACAGATTATATGTAGTTTATCAATTAGTTTTGTTACTAATTATCTGTTTTCTGATTTATTAATAATGATATTTTCAATACCTATTAATTTGAAAATTTAAAATTTAATGAAATTTAACTTAAACTAATAAATTTTAAGTTTGAATATGTGAATTTTAGTATTTATTTTTTATTTAAAAGAAATAAGGACCGGACATGTACTTTTTTTTATCCAAAGAGTATAATCTTCATTAATATACATTCATTTTTTTTTATCTCGTATCAAAAGTTAGTATGATTAATCTAAAATGTTTTGCGAATGATCTCCAATGGCAGTAAAGTACTCCTCAAGAGTTTTAAAGTAGATGCATACGCAACGCTCATTTAAGTTAGAAAAGTCCCAAATCAACTCATTACCCTTTTGGGTAGAACAAGAAACATTCCTTAATATTAGCAAAACAAAAATAGAATTGCAAAACTAAGGGCATCGAGGTCAAAATTCTCTATATTATCAGTAAACTAGTAATCAACAAGGTTAGTCAATCTATTTACGTAAGAAAAACAACTATTTTGCTGGATGTATCTCCTCTATCAACAAGGTTAGGCATCCTTAAGAGTAGTTGCTTATGTTACTAAGGTTGAGTTACAAAACAAAAATGATGTTCCATGTGTATATTTCTACCAGATTTAATCCTCGCCACAAATGCCAATTTTGCTTTCTTATTTTTTTTTTAGATTGTAAGTCATATCTACATTTTTCTTTAGATAACAAGTAAGGGGTGAAGGGCGAATACGGAGTCGCGTAGCAGAAGCCTGAAAAGTTGTCCAGAATTGGACAGCAATACTGTATGAACAATAACCTTTTTTTTTAATTTTTTGCAAAAATCCGATGATACTCAATTTTTGGTTTTCAATTTTCCATGCCAAAAGACTTTTGACATGGTTTGGTTTAGATATTCATTAAACTCTTTAACAAATAAGTAAACCAAAAATGGACTCATATTCAAAATCAAGGATCTATCCAATTATTGTGCAAAACAGAATAGAAATGAAGAAGGGTTGGAATGTATGATATACCTCAACTCCCTCCTTCTTTTAGCTCCTCAAGTGCTAAGCCTCTAGTTCGACTCACATCGAAGCTATCTCTTGGCTTGTGTCTCATTTCCTTCTTGCAGAAACTTGAACTCTCTCTTGATTGCCCAATTTGTTGGTTCTTTCTTCTTGCTTGAGAACTTGAGACCTTAGGGATTTGTTTGGACTTTGATGAACACACACACTCCTTCTCAAAGGATATGGAAGAAGAGATTATGGATGAAGAACTCTTCTTCAAAATAAACTCTTTCTCTCAAAGATTATGTGTTGATTTGAACTTTCTCTCTCTAACTCTTAGAGAGCTTCTCTCTCTAACTTCAATGAATAAGAAGATGAATAGTAGCGAGTTCAAATCTTATCTTTCAGAAAAATGATAGCCACACCTTTAAATAGGTCAGTACTTCATTCATTTAATGTTACCTGACTAAAGTGATAATTAGTGGTGAACATGGTCACATGTGCTAGTGTTCTATTGGCTAAATGACTAAGTAATTAGTCAATGTAATTAGCGCAAGTAATTAGTAGGAATCATCTTTTCCAATAATTAATTACATCTCATGTTAATTAATTATCATTCATCTAAGTCCATATCAATTTAGTCATGCCCATTTGTATCCAATACAACTATGACATAATTGAATAAATCCCATAATAAATTAGACTTCAAGATATGCTAGGATCTTAGTAAATTTAATTACAAGTCTAACCCAATGTAAGTTAATAATTAATTAAACTCTTTAATTAATTATCAACATGGTTAAATACCAAGCCAAAGGATACACTTTATGATGTGCAACTTGCTAAGTTCTTGTTCTAATTAGAAATGGGATAAAGAAAACTATTTTCTTCCCACCAAGTATGTAATTAATAGTTCATACTTAGT
>CAOJBK014278827.1:0-13079 GCA_948294925.1 Codiaeum variegatum | reverse complement strand
TTTCTCACTTTCTTCTTCTATAATCTTTTTCATCATAAGCTTAGAATGATCACACAAGTATCAATTGTTCATAGTTTTCATGGTATCATAGTTATTTTTTGTTGATACACACGATGACATTGATGATCAATAAGAGCAATTGATGAGATAATTTCTGAGCCTTCATGCTTCCCTAATCTGAGATAAGTTTCTCTGAATTTGATAGTGTTTCTTACTATTTTCTTTGTTATAGTTTTGTTCTTGTTCAAAAAGGTTGATTGATATGAAGTTTTCCATTGAAATTGTATTGTATGTTGGTTCAGGTTCAGTGGTGAAGTTTTTGGTTTCTTGAAGAAGTTATTTTAAATCTGGTTTTTCATATCTGGTTTAGATCTAATCAGTTTTTTGGTTTAATTACAAAAGTTTTTGGAGTTTGTTCTTAAAATCTGAGATTTGATTTTCACTTATTGAGTATCCTCTTATTTTGCATTCAATTCTACTTATAGTCAAATTTCAATAATCGTGTCTAATTCTTCCAATACTCTAAATTCTGGTACAATTCATTACTTTAGTACTTAAAATACTCCAATTTCTCTTCCTAATGTTACCTTAGATGAATAAATTATACCACATGGCTTTTTAGAATGGAGTCTGTTCTCAAAGGATTATGCTTGTATGGCTATGTTGATGATTCACATACTTGTCCTAAATAATTCATTGAAGCTGATAATGGTACACAAGTTTGTTTCACCAGCTTTTCTTAAATAAAAGGCAGAAGATCAAAATGTTATCCATATGATAGGTCAGACTCTTAGTATTAGAGCTATGTCATGTGTAGTTGGTAGTGTTTGTGCTGCAGAAGTCTAGACAAATCTAAAGATTAAGTTTGCAAATGCAAATAAACAAAATGTGTTACAATTCAAAGCTAGTTTACAAAGGATTAAGAAAGGGAGTGACTTTATTGAAGTTTATTTAGAGAAAATAAAAATAACAAGGGATGCATTAGCAACAGTAGGGGTACATATGGCTGATGATGACATTATTGTTACTATGTTAAAGCTTTCCCTTTAAGTATACAACAATTAAAATCATAATCAGGACTCAAGCTAACTGCTCAATGGCTGATCTCAAGAATCTTTTGAAGTCAGTTGAGTATGATTTTAAGCAGGCTCCCAATTCTGTTCTTCCTCTCACAGTCATGCTGGATAAGACTACTATTACAGAAGATAGTCACACTAGTCCCCAGTATCATGTTAGTTCTCGGCATCATACTTATCCTCATTTTGCTGCATCTAGACAGCATGTTCAGTCACAACCTATCCAGTCTATTATTTCTGCATATGGTAATACCGAGGGTTATGGTTATGGTTTTAACAATGATGGTATTTTTTGTTCTAATCCTTTTTTTTAGCTTCTATGCTAATTGTAGGGGTAATGGTAGAAGATTCAATGGTAGGAAAAAATTTAATTTAGGAGGAAAGAGGTGGAGTTGGCTTTATTGGTAATGCAGCTGCTACTGTGTATCTGTTGTGTCATCAAGCAGGTCATATAGTAAGGAATTGTACTAAATTGTTTAACTTCTCTTCTGTATCTAACACAAGTAATGTTGAGTTCTAGTATTATGGAAGAAACTGCTAATAAATGTTATCATCTCATTGGCTTCCCTAGTCAAAAGACAACTCTAATGCCAAGTTCTAGTGCTGCTTCATCCATCTATTTTATGCCAAATAGTTCTATGGTTCATGACACCACATCTAGTCAGGAGTTTCATAATAATGTTCAAGATAACCATGCAACTTTTGTTCCAAAGAAAGTGCAAGATATTGTTGTAACTCTATTCTGGCTAGTTGATTATGGAGCCAACTATCATATGACATCAGAAGCTCAGCTATTGCATGATATAACTACTTTTCCTTCTTCTGATACAGTGAGTGTGGGAAATGGTGAGACTCTTTTTATTTCTCATATTGGCAACTCAACACTAGGCACTCTTGCTTTATCCAATATTTTGTTGATTCCCAAACTTGTTACAAACTTGTTATTTGTTTATCAGTTATGTAAACAAAATAATATGGGATGTATACTTAAAGAGTTTGAGTGTGTCATACAGGATAAAGTGCAGGGACAGGTGTTGTACAGAGGTCTGAGTAAAGAGGGGTTATATCCTATTCCAAAAGACTTAAGATTGTTTATTACTTCTACAAATACTACTGTAAATAGTAAAACTGCTGCACTCCTATGCAAACATGTTCAGAATTTATTGTGGCATAAAAAATTAGGTCATGCCTCTAATGTGGTTATATCTAGCCAACATACAATTTTCTTTAACAGTAGTGGATAGTCCTACTGTATGTGAAGCATGTCTTTCAAGAAAGTTTTCAAGGCTACCTTTTCCACTATCTCATAATAAGTCATCTTATCCTTTTGACTTGGTACATTCAAATGTGGGGGGTCCTGCACCAGAATGTTCTTTAGAAGGTAATAGGTATTTTGTACTATTTATAGATTATTGTACAAGATACGCTTAGATGTTTCCCTTAAAGAATAAAGCTGAAGTGTTTAATCATTTTCAACATTTTTATGCTTATATCAATAATAAGTTTAATTGTTCTATTAAATCCTTAAGGACAAATCGAGGTGGAGAGTTTATAAGCACTCGATTTACTAAGTTTTTGAAAGATAAAGGTATAATATATCAATTTTCTCATCCTTACACTCCTTAACAAATTGGAGTGGCAGAGAGAAAGAATAGGCACATAAAGGAGTGTGGTTTAACTTTAATGCAGCAGGCTTCACTTTCTATGCCCTGTTGGTACCATGCCTGTGCTTATACTGTTTATTTGATAAATATAAGGCCTTATGCTGTTTTAGGCATAGAGTCTCCTTTTCAGAAGTTATACAACAAGTTACCATATATTTATTTTCTTAATTTTTTTGGTTGTGCCTCATACCCCTTGCTTACACCTTATAATACAAATAAATTACAGCAGAAAATTGATAGGTGTGTTTTCATTGGGTTTGTAATGGGGTATAAGGATTTTATTTGTTATCACAAGCCTACAAGGAGATGTATTTATACATGTCATTTTCATTGAATTCTTGTTTCCTTATGTTGCACATCATCTTACTTCTGAATAGTCTATCTTGTTACTTTCTACTGTATTTACAACTACAATGCCATATAACCATCTTACCTCAACTCAAATCTTTGTGTCAGTAACCACATTACCTGCATCTTTAGGTCTTTCTCTTGCTCCCTCATCAGGTCAGTTAGTTTCATCACAGTCTTCTGTTTCTATAGATATTGATATTTCCTTTGATGGTGTTGTGCCTGACAATACACATATATCTTTTTCATAAGAGTTGTATTTTCATAATATGTCATGTTCAGTATTGGACATGCAAGTGGATCATATAAACACTCTTATAGAAGTACATGTTCAATATGGTTCTCTAAATATTGTGTCTAGTCCAATTTCATCTACAGGACTAGTTTCTCATACTTTTCCTAGTACCAATATTGTTGATTTAGAAGGCTGTACTAATGCTATTAGTGTTCTTATAAGTTTTACTAATCAGTTACCTTCATAACACATGATCTCCAGTATTGTTAACTCTACTAAAGTTGTAGCTACAACATCTATATCCTATGATTACTAGGTCGAAAATAGGCATTTATAATAAAAATTCCTTTGTGTCTATATCTTTTTCTTCTCTTGCACTTGCATACCCTAATAATATTGAGCCTCATAATTATAAGACAACATTACATTGTTTAGAGTGGAAGGAAGTTATACTGTTTGAAATGGATGCTTTACAACATCAACATACTTGGACCTTAGTTCATTTACCATTAGACAAGAACTTAGTCAGTTGCAAATGGATTTTTAAAATAAAAAGAAATGATGGTGGGTCTATTGCAAGACATAAGGCAAGGCTGGTGGCTAGGAGATTTTCTCAAGAATATGGAGTTGACTATGATGAAACATTCTCACCTATAGTCAAACACCCTACAGTGAGACTAATTTTAGCAACTGCAGCACATTTTAGTTGGACTCTTCACCAATTAGATGTGAAGAATGCATTTTTACATGGCATTCTTAAAGAAGAAGTGTATATGGCTCAGCCTGATGGTTTTGTAAATAGTGAGCATCTTGATTTTGTGTAGACTTAACAAGTCTTTACATGGGCTTAAACAAACACTAAGGGCCTGAAATGAGAGGTTCACCAACTTTCTTCTTAGTTTAGGCTTCAAATCATCACATATTGATATCAGTCTGTTTATTGCTAGTGATAATGGTTCATTGATCTATCTTTTGCTTTATGTGGATGATATTATCATCATTGTTAATTGAGCTACTAAAATAGCTAAAGTTAAAGAGTCATTATGACAAGAGTTTGAAATAACAAATCTAGGAAATTTACACTATTTTCTAGGATTAGAAGTCAAATAATTACCTAATGGTGATTTATTTTTAAGCCAAGCTAAATATGCTATTAATCTTCTTCATAAAGCAGGAATGGAAGAGTGTCATACACATCTTACTCTTAGTCAAGCGGGAGTAAAATTATTGAAAGAATAAGGTATTTTCTTAGTAGATGATGAAATACATTTTTGGGAAAAGTATAAAAAAAATACTATGTGGTTTGGAATTTTCATTAGTCAGGGTATGTGGTTTATTTTATGACATTTTAGGTCACGTGGTTTACGCCGTTAAACACTTTAAATCCAAAACCATTAATACCGTTAAAAAATGATGATGTGGCATACACATGGCATTTCTATTTGATGACGTGAAATTTTTTACTATTTTTTATTGCTGACATGGAATTTCTTTATTATTTGCTATCACCGATCTAACTGCAAACTCGTAGTTGATGTCGAACCATATTGAGGCAGGATCGTATCAATATATATCTATACTTTTTTTTTAATTTCGTTCATCTACTTTTTATTCGGTGAAATGAAATTTTTCATGTTTATTTCAGTAAAAATTATATTTTATATTTTTCCTTTAATAATTCAAAATTAAAATAAATTTACATAATCTTAAATCTAAATAAAATTACAACAAAATAAAATAAATGTAATAAAAAATCACGATTTTAAATAATTAATAATTTAGACTTTTTTCTTATGACGTAATTATATGCTAAAAATAAATTTTATTTATACTTATTAGAACAACATATGTATATATTATTGTACTTTTATTGAAATTTAAATTTTTGTGATTTTATTATGAAAAATGTACATTTTATTGATATTATTTTTTTATTAAAATAAAAATACATGAATTCAATTAAGTCTTTCCAATTAAAAGGTAAAATGCTAGCTAACAAAGTTATTTCATACATGAGTGAAGATTAGAAAATTGAACTCCTTACCTTATTTAAGGGATGAAAATATCGAAACCACACACACCAACCCTAGCTGGTTATTGGTCGTATTTAATTTAATTTAATTTATTTAATTAGCATTCTTTTATTCCTTTTAACATTTTTTATTTCTTAAATCAAAATAAAAGGGGGTATTTTAATTTCTTAACTTAAAATTATAAATATCCACATTGTATTTGTAGTAATAATAGATAAAATATTTTTTTGATAAAAAAAATAATTATATCAAAAAAATAATAGTTAAAAAAATTATTGTCTACATTTTTAAATAGGTTATAATTATACTTATCAATGATAAACTTTAATCTTCGATTATTTTTAAAATATATAAATAAAAAATAATTTTATGAAAGTACTTTTTGAGATAAACTTATTTATACATGTTTTATACTATGATTCAAAATATTTTTTATAAATTAATTTTTAAAATTTAGAAATGAAAAATTAAACGGTCACTTATTTAAAAATAGATAGAGTATATAAAAAAATAATAATTGAAATATACTGATTAATTTTTTCATTAACTTAATTTTAATTTAATTAATTGCCAGCTTTTACATTTTAATTTCATTTTTATAAATAAAGCCATTAATAATTCCTCGTAACTAGACTTTCTCTATTCTAAAATAAATGATTATTATGTTTATTAATGATTAATTTTTAATTTTAATTATTTTTAAAATATATAAATAAAAAATTATAAAAAAATAATTTTGTAAAAATAAATTTTGAATTATAATTTAAAATATTTTTTTATAAATTAATTTTTGAAATGTTAAAAAAAAAATTATCATTCAGATTGGATGGAGTAAACAACACAAAACGCGTTTTACTCTAATTCTTGTGGCCACGTTTAGAAAAAGCCAAAACCATACAAATCAGAAAAAATCCAAAAGCTCGTCCTGGATTGAACACGCGTCGCCAAAACGTAGCAGCAAGACAGCAGTCGTTGTAGTAGTAGTAGAGTGTAGAGATTTGAAACAAAACGGTAACAATGATTTTATTTTTTTTAAAATAACTCTGAAAATGAAATGATTGCATTATCAGTAGAAAACTTTTGCTTTTGGGTTTGGCAGAAATTCATTGGTTTTGGCTTTTATCTTCTAATGTAAAAACTTTGAAACTTCAACAACCATTACACCTACTAGCACTTCTTCATGTTTCAGGAGGTTTGTACTATATTTTATTTATTTATTTATGACAATTTATTATAGTAGGAGTATTTGTTTTTTTATGTAAAATATGTTCAAATTATGTTGATTCGTGTCAATTTTTCATTTAACATGATTTCAATAATCTAATATTGTCTTGTCAAATTGTACTTTCAAATGTTATTGCCCATCACCTTCAATTATATATGAGACTTTCATTGTTTATCAATAAATTCATGTAAATTTAATTATTGCTATACAAATATTAATAAGAGATTTCGAGATTAAATTCCACGGACTTATTCACTTTAAAATTCTCAAAAAAAAAAACTTTGTCGTCCTTTTAAATAATATTCGAAGTATTTTGAATTAGTCGGATTAAATTTAAATATATAAAGATTTTATATTAAAAATCTTTTAATTTTTAAAAAATAAATATTAAAAGTATAATAATTTAACATTTTATTATAAATATTTTAAATTGAATATAAATTTATTTATATTAGTAAATAATTAAATTTTAAAAATAAATTTGAGTTTCTTCACACTCCCTTTTTAAGGGTTAATTGAAAAATAAATTTATTCTTAAAGAAATATTCTTCAAAATAAAATTAATCTCTCAATGGTGTGATTTTGAAACTTTCTCCTTCTAACTCTTAGAGAGCTTCTCTCTCTAAATCATTGGAGAAGATGATGAATAGTAGCTTCATCATCTTCTAATTTGAGTGTGAGAAAGTTTTAGGCAAAAAAGATGTAGAATCCCATATTTATACCCATACTTCTCCCAACCACTTTTTCTTAAATTAAAGAATCATGTTGGAAATTTATAGTTACTTGATCTAGTTTATAATTGACTAATTGACTAATCAATTAACTAGATTAAGTATTTAATTAGTAGGAATCATCTTTAAAGCTTAATTAACCACATCTCATATGGATTAAGCTAACATTTTCATGTAAAGCTTAATTGTTTTTTATCATTAGTCCAAAACCATTTCAATTAGTCCTACCCATTTGTATATTATACAAACTAAGACTTAATTGAAATTTTCTCTCTGTGAATTAAACATCCAGATATTCTAGGATCATGTAAATTTAATTACATGTTTAATTCTATAATCATTAACAATTAATTAATACATACAAGCTAATGGAAATTACCATTTGGTATGTGACTTACTAGTTCATGTTCTAATTGACAATGTGATAAAGAAAACTCTTTTCTTCCCACCAAGCATGTTAACCTAATTTCACACTCAGTTCCATAAGTTGTGAGTGACGCCTAGCATGACATATCGCGACTACCCAATTAGAAATGAATGTCGATGATCATATCCTCAACATAAATATGGACCTCTCGATCATAATTACCGTGCACTCAAATCCCTTAATTATGGATTCTCGATCTCAACTAGGGTCATGGAAAAAGTCAAACCCTATGTAGTAGATCATATGACTTATATCAGGTGTGAGTTCTCGATAAACTGGTTCCAAATAGAAACTCTTTCTAGTGAACCTTATCCACCCTGCTCAGGAATTTGCATATCAAAAACAATCATAAGTAATAGTATTCCTTCCTTGGTTATCCAAGTTAATGAATTCTTTCTTGGTTAAACACTTATCCCAACATACCATTGATTATGGCCGCCACATGCCATATACCAATACATGATTTTCATCGTTATGTAAGCAGTAACAAACCATAACCCTTAATAAGGATTATATGCACAATCATGATCTAGATGATGTGTTATTGATTGGTAGGTAACGACCCATGTATCCATCATCTGACCTCACTGTTCAGCTTACTCATCTCAGAGTGTTCACGTGTTGTCATGACATCACATGTCTGTTGCATGAGACTCACTACCTCTACACCAATAAGTATCTCACACTTATCTTGGATGACAACAGAGGTGATGGTCTTCCGGATTAATGGCATCCTTACCAATAATCCTATGACCATGCACAACCTTTAAAGTATCTATTAAAAGGGCAATCTGTCAATCATATTCTCAAACTCTTTGAGAATTGATTCCCTATAGAATACTTAAGAGACTTATATACGTTTGATACTAAGAATGTATCCATTTAAAGAACATATATACTAAGCCAGTTAGGTTTTCATTTACATTAACATGTTGAGTGTAAGCTCTAGGACATACACTGCTAACAGCGACAACAAATTTATTGTTGATGTTGTGAATGACCTAATTGCTTGTCTGAATCCCCTATTTTGCTTGGTTTCAACATTTTATTCACATAGTTTGATTTATCAAAATTTCTCATATTTTTAGAGAAGTCAATTTTTATGCAAATTGGATAGCATATTTGGGAATATCTCTTCCCCCCACAATGTATTTGAGATTTCTCTTTAAGATTTAGCTAATTTATTATTATGTGACATTTGTGATATTTTCTATCAATGATTTGTATAGAATAATTGTACTATGAATTATATTATTTTTTATGTAGAATATCAATATGAGATTATTATCTAACGCCAACGTAATCGATATCATATGATGCATCTATTTTTTTTTTGAAACTCAAACCAAACTAATTTATTCCTCCAAATCAACAAAAAATGAGTTCCTAATACAATCAGGAAAAGAAAAGAAAAGCATAACGCAGGCATTGAAATGGGCTTTCCGAGCTAGAATATGAGCTGTGACATTCGCTTGCCTTTTCACAAACCTAGTAGAGTAATCTCTACCATGGAAAAAAAAACTAAACAATCTTGAAGAATAACATCAAAATCTGAAAAATCAAAAGAACAAGAACAAAAAGTATCAACTACTACTTTGGCATCAAGTTCAAATATCATTTAGGAATAGCCTAGACTTGATACCCACTTAAGAGCCTCCGAAAAACCAATTGCTTTTGCTTCTGATGCTGAACCTTGAAACTCAACTGTAGTCATTTTAGCTGCCACGAAATGACCTATTTCCCATCGAGTAATAATACCAATATCAATAATTGAGAACCAGAAAACAAAGAGGCATCAATATTACATTTCAATAAACCATAAGGGGGAGGAGACCATTTCATTGTATCACCATATTACTGATAGTTATTGAAGTGAACAGGCTGGACTAGGACAATTGAAGTTACTAGAAAAGCGAGCACATTGCTGCTATCCCTTGCACTCGCTGACGACCGCTGGGCTGTTGCTAGGACTAATGAGAATTGATGTAGTATATCAAAAAAATAATAATTGAAATATACTACTCCCTCCATTATGAAATAAGTGGTTATTACGCTTATCAATTACAAACTTTGACTTTTAATTATTTTTAAAATCATGAAAAAATTATTTAAAAAATAATCTTATGAAAGTACTATTCGAGACGAACGCATTAGTATATTTTTTATATTATAATTTTAAGTATTTTTTTTATAAATTCATTTTTAGTACTTAGGCATGAAAAATAAAACAGTCATTTATTTGATAATAGAGAGAGTGGTTAATTTTTTCATTAAGTAACTTAATTTTAATTTAATTAATTGCCAACCTTTGCATTTCAATTTCATTTCCATAAATAAAGCCATTAATAATCTCTATACATCCTTCATTTTGAAATAATTGGAAATTATGTTTACCAATGATAAATTTTGACATTCAATTATTTTTAAAATGTATAGGTAAAAAATTATAAAAAAAATAATTTTGTAAAAGCACGTTGATATATGTTTTATAGTATTTACTCTATTCTAAAATAAATGATTATTACGCTTATCAATAACAAATTTTGATCTTTAATTATTTTTAAAATATATAAATAAAAAATTATAAAAAAATAATCTTATAAATATATTTTTTTAAATGAATGTATCAATATATATTTTTATATTATAATTTAATTTTTTTTTATAAATTAATTTTTAAAATATTAATATGAAAAATAAAATAATTATTTATTTAAAAATTAAAAAAATATAATGTAAAATATTTTTTTTAATTAATTTTTAAAATATTAATATGAAAAATAAAATTACTATTTATTTGAGAAATGACAAGTGTAAACAACACGAAACGCGTTTTACTATAATTCTTGTGGCCACGCTTAGAAAAAGCCAAAACCATACAAATCAGTAAAAATCCAAAAGCTCGTCCTGAATTGAACACGCGTCGCCAAAACACAGCAGCAAGACAGTAGTCGTCGTAGTAGTAGAGTGTAGGGATTTGAATAAACAATGATTTTTTTTTTTAAATAACTCTGAAAATGAAATGATTGCATTAACAGTAGAAAACTTTTGCTTTTGGGTTTGGCAGAAATTCATTGGTTGTGGCTTTATCTTCTAATGAAAAGACTTTGAAGCTTCAACTATCATTACAACTACTAGCACTTCTTCATGTTTCAGGAGGTTTGTACTATATTTTATTTATTTATTACAATTTTTTATAGTGGGAGTATTTGTTTTTTTATGTAAAATATGTTCAAATTATGTTTATTCGTGTCAAATTTTCATTTAACTTGATTTCAATAATCTAATATTGTCTTTTCAAATTGTACTTTCAAATATTATTGCACATGTCCTTCAATTATATATGAGACTTTCATTGTTTATCAATAAATTCATGAAAATTTAATTATTACTATACAAATGTTAACTATTTTTATTCAAATATAATAAGAGATTTCGAATTTAAATCTAATAAATATATTTATTTTAAAATTTTTAAAAAATTATTTTATCAGTCTTTTTCAATTATATTCGAAATTTCTTAATTAATCGGATTAAATTCAAATATAATAAAGTTTTGTATTAAAAATCTTGTAATTTTTAAGAAATAAATATTAAAAATATTATAATTTAACATTTTATTATAAATGTTTTAAATTGAATATAAACTTATTTATATTAGTAAATAATTAAATTTTAAAATTAAATTCTCTTAAAAAATAAAAAATTTAAATTTATTATAATATAAAATATTATTAATTATTTATTATTAATTATTCTCTCATTTCACAAATAATTAATGTTTTCTTTTTATTTCAAAGCTCTCATGATGATGAGGGGATTTTTTTCTTATTTCCATTAGGATCTTTGATTTTCAGAGGAGGATTTATAGAAAATTGAACCTAATTCCTTATTGAATTATTGAAATCTTGGGTGAGATGTTTGTCCAACTCGACTGTGGCTATTCATATTGGCTTCATTGGGATGGCTTTGGCCAATCAAAAAGAAATGGTTTTTGGGCTTGCCAGAGATGTTGTAGCAGACATGGTTGCCGTTTGTTCAAGACAATTGTGTGACAATTTACTGACTGATAAAAGTGATTCATGAAAATAGAAAGTAAGAATTGTAGTGAGCTTTTAGATTGTACTAGCTATATTGATTGTTTTAATCTAGACTAATATTTTCTAAACCTTGATTGTAGGATCTCAGATTTCATTACTCATCGACCATTGTTACTAATACCTCCAACTCGCTTGGGATAGAGATATCACTCATATTAGCATAATGCGACAACAAATTTATTGTTGATGTTGTGAACAACAATAAATTTGTTGTTTGAATCACCTATTTTGTTTGGTTTCAATGTTTTATTCACATAGTTTGATTTATCAAAATTTCTTATATTTTTAGAGAAGCCAATTTTTATGCAAATTGGATGGCACATTTGGGAATGTCTCTTTCCCTAGGCAATTATGTATTTGAGATTTCTCCCTAAGATTTAGCTAATTTATTTTTACATGACATTTGTGGTATTTTTTATCAGTGGTTTGTATAGAATAATTGTACTATGAATTATATATTTTTTGTGTAGAATCTGAAGATGAGATTATTATCTAATGCCAACCTAATCGAGATAATTTGATGCATCTCTTCTTCTTTTTTTTTAAAAAAAAAACTCAAACCAAACTAATTTATGTTAGCAGTGTATGCTCTAGAGCGTACACTCAACATGTAAATGTAAATGAAAATTTTAACTGGCTTAATATATATGTTCTTTAAATGGATACATTCCTAGTATCGAACGTATATATATCCCTTAAGTATTCTGTAGGAAATCTATTCTCAAAAAGTTTGAGAATATGAGTGACAGATTGTCCTTTTAACAGATACTTTAAAGGTTGTTCATGGTTATAGGATTATTGGTAGGGATGCCATTAATCCGGAAGACCATCACCTCTGTTGTCATCCATTATGAGTATTGGATACTTATTGGTATGGAGGTAGTGAGTCTCATGCTACAGACATGTGAGTACTCATGAAATGAGTAAGCTGTATAGTGATAGTAGATGATGAATACATGGGTCGTAACCTACCAGTCAATATCCTATCATCTAGATTATGATTGTGTATATAATCCTTAGACTTGAGATAAAATATTATTTGGCATATTGGGGGCTATGGTTTGTTACTACATACATACCAATGCTAGTCATGTATTAGTATATGGTATGTGGTGGCCATAATCGATGGTATGTTGGGATAAGTGTTTAACCAAGAAAGGATTCATTAACTTGGGTAACAAAGGAAGAAATCTTATGACTTCTGGTTATTTTTGAAATGCAAATCCCTGTTCAGGGTGGA
>CAOJBK014278819.1:0-14453 GCA_948294925.1 Codiaeum variegatum | reverse complement strand
TTACAAAGATGCTAGCATGTCTTGATGTTTAATTCATAAAAGGATAATTTCAATTATGTCATAGTTTGTATGAGATACAAATAGGCATGATTAATTGAAATGGTTTTGGACAAACAAACAAATAATTAGGCTTAACATGAGATGTTAGCTTAATCCATATTAGATGTGGTTAATTAAGGTTTAAAGGTGATTCTAACTAATTATAGCCTTAATTTTGTTGATTAATTGACTGGTCAATAAGTCAACAAGACAAGGTTCCCCTTATTCCTCCTTAATTTAAGGAAAAGGAAAGAAAGAGAATGGGCTATATAAAGCAAGGTGTGTCATCTTTTTGCCTAACCCCCAACTAATTCAGCACATAGAAGAGTTGATGAGCTATTCATCATCTTCTTCATTGAGTTAGAGAGAGAAACTCTCCAAGCATTGGAGAGAGAAAACTTGAAATTCACACTAAATTGAGAGAGAATATTTGTTTTGAAGAAGAGTTCTTCAAACATAAACTCTTCTTCAATTAACCTTTGAGAAAGGAGTGTGGAGAAGCTTTCAAGTCCAAAGTCAACCCTCAAGTTCTCAAGTAAAGGTGTAAAGATTAAACATTTGGGTAACCAAATAGAGAAGATTCAAGCTTCTTGAAGAGAATTAGAGAACAAGCTTTTGGGAAAAGCTAGGTATGTCTCAAGTTAGAGGCTTCACACTTGGGGAGCTTAATGAAGGAGGGCGAGAGGTATTTTTACTTCAAACCTTTTCTTTGTTCAATTTGTGTTTTGTACACAAATTGGTTATAATATCATTGGTTGAAGTTATGGGTCCAAACCTTAGTTTAGACATTTGTCAAGGAGTTTGATAAATGACTAAACCATCTATATTAAAAGAGTTTTAACATAGAACTTGATTCTCAAAGTGTTTTGTTAAAAGTATTTTGACAAGATGTTTAAGTTATCAAAACCTAGATTATGGAAATGTTTCAAAGTGTTTGAATAATTGTCTTACCTAATTTTTGTTAAAAGTGTTTTAACAAATTTATGTTTTTGAAAATCGAAATTTGAATCCATCTGCGATTTGATTTCTCCTTTTTGCTTATGTTGTACAACTTTGTAACATTTCCTTCAGAAGTGACCCCGTAAAATGGGTGGCTCATTCAGATCTAGAAGGGATGTTAATAAGTACTATGAGTTCTATCAAGATAAGGGGCATGTCATTGAAGATTGTAGGAATCTTAAAGAAAAGATAAAGACATTGGTTTAAAAAGGATGTTCTAGGAATCATGTGCCATGTCAAAAAGACAAGAGGTTCTGACTGCATAAGAAGGTGACCAACAAAGGATGAGGAAAAGGAAGAGTGAAAGGATGACCGCCTTAGACACAAAAAGAGGCAAGTAGCAGGAGATATTTATGTCATTCTGGGAGGAAGCTCAGAAAGACACAACTCCACCTGGAGGAAGAGAGCGACCAAAAAGGTGTGATCAATCATTTAAAAGGGAGAAGCTCGACATCAGCCAAGCTCACATCCAGCTACTTGGTGTGTAATAACCTTCATAGAGAAAGATGAAAAGCATATGGCCAATCCCTATAATGACGCATTAGAAAACGATGGCAATTCAGTTAATATGATTACCATGGACGTGTTTCATATGAAATTAAACATGAAGGATATCAAACTAGTAGCAACCTCCCTAGTAGGGATAGGAAACCACCAGGTGAAGTTGGAGGGGTTCGTCTGGTTGGAAGTTGAATTTGGAGATGATGATCTATTAGTAGAGGTTAAATTTAAATTCATGGTAACAGACATCACATTATCTTATAACATCTTACTAGAATGACCCTACCTCTAAACTACAGGCTCTACCTCGAGTATCTACCTTCTGACTTTAAAGATCCTTATTATAAAAGGTGTAGCTGTAGCCCAAGGATGTTAGGAAACTATAAGGTAGACATATTTTAATGCCTTAGAAGGAGTATACCAAATAACTCAATTGGACCTAGAGGAGATTCCACCTCGCCCCGTATTCGTGTAGCCTAAGGGTGATGTGTCAAAAGTAATGATTTTAAAGGGCGAGGTCGAGATTAGTGACAAAGTAAGCCCCCAAGACAACAAGGAGATGATCACTATATTGAAGGAGAAAACAAATGCCTTTACCTGGGAAATGACCAATGTAATAGGGGTAGAGCCTAAAGTCATTGTTCACTTATTAAACATTGACAATTCAGTCAAACCCATAGCTCATAAAAGGAGGAAAGACTCAGCAGAAAAGCTGGAATCAGCTGTCATAGGGAGGTTCATTATCCTAAATGGCTCACTAATGTGGTGCTTGTGAAGAAGCTTAATGGATCTTAGTAGATGTGTTTGACTTCACAAATTTGAATAAGGTGTGCCCTAAGGATCCCTATCATTTTCTAAGAATTGATCAGTTGGTTGACTTGCAGCAAAGCATGAGCTCTACTCATTCCTTGATGCCAAATCAGGTTATCAGCAAATACACATGCACCCTAGGGATGAGAAGAAGACCTTATTTGTGATATATCGAAACACCTATTTTTATAGCATGATGCCCTTCAAACTCAAGAATGAAGGTACTATATATCAGAGGATGGCGAACTCCATGTTCAAAGATGAAATTAGTATGACCCTTGAAGTATATGTGGATAGTATGATCGTCAGAAGTAAGCTGGTAGAAGATCATCCCATGGGTAAAGTGGGTGTTAAGGAGCTTACATATGTATAACTTGAAACTCAACATAGAAAAGTGTGTATTTGAGGTATGTGCCGAAAAGTTTCTAGGGCATATAGTCTTATGATGGGGGTCGAGGTGAAACTAGAACAAATCAAAGAGATCATTAATATAAAATCCATTATGGACATTAAAGATGTGTAAAGACTTAATGACAGAATAACAACACTTGGGAGGTTCATATCCTACCCAGCCATAATATGTTAGTCGTTCTTCAAAACATTAAAAGGGTTAAAAGAGTTCAAATGGAAGGAAGAATGTTAAAATATTTGAAGAGCTGAAAAAGTTTATACCCTTTCCACCTTTATTGAGTAGAAGATTTGTGACAAATTTATAATTTTGCAAAAAATTGTAATTTATTTTATCTAACTCTTATTATTTTTACTAGGAAAATTTTTTGAGGGTTATTTAGAATGCTGAAAACCATTAATTTAGTTAAATATATGATTAAAGTTCTCTTAATTTTTTTAAACGTCTAATGAAAAATTAAATAAAATTTTAGACACATTTAATCTTTTAATTTGTAATTTTGAATTAAATAACTCCAATTTTCATAAAATAAATTTATTTTCAATTTTACAATAATTATTTAATAAGAATTTAAGTTATTTGATGAAGATTATAAATTAAGAAAAATTTGGATTGAATTCAACTTTAATAAAAAAAACTTTCTATGTTTAAAATTATTATTATTATATGATATAAAAAATTATAAAAGTATAAGTATGAAAATATTTTTAAAAATAATTTTTTTTTATATTATCTATACATTATACTATTATATAACTTTTTTAAAAAAATTAATGAATAAAGATATTTGAGTTTAATCTTTAAAAAAAGAAAAAAAAAAACTATTGTTTTGGAGATGTGGAGTATTAAACCAAAGGCAACTCCAACCCTATACCATTCCACCAAAATGGTATAGGATTGTGGTGTGTTTCTACAATCCAACCCAGCACCAAGCTCCACACACAAATGGTGTGGGTGAATAGTAGTACACCATTGAATTTATTATTATTATTTTTATTAATTTTATTTAGAAAATATGTTTAACTTATTTATTATTTTTATTTTTATTTTAAATTATGTATATTGAAATTTATATGTTAATAATATTTAAAATAAATTATTATCTATTTTATGAGTGACAAAATTAATAAAATAATTAAAAATAAATATATTCAAATATAAAATTAAAATTATAAGAATGCACAAAGTTAAAATAAGTACACAAATGACGTTGATATTAATTAAAATTCAAATATCATCAGGTTAATTTTAAAACACTGACATAAAATTAAAATATTAACATAATACTTAAAAAATTCAACACATAATATATTTTATTTGATATTTATATTATCAAGAATCATATTAAAATTAAAAATTTTAATGATATATGAAAAATATTTACATTTAATATATTTTATAAAAAATTATTATTTATGTGAATAAATATAGTAAAATATTTAATCCCTTTTGTTTTTGAAACCATTAAAATATTTAATTACTATTTATAATATACAAATAAATTTATAATTATGGAATTTGAATAAAAAATTGAAAAAAAAAAGTTTAAAGAATATTATATTTTTAGTGTAATATTTGGAGTAATGGGTTGAAGTTGAAGTACTTTTTAATATTGAAAAAATTGTCTTATGGTGTAGATTTCACATTAAATATGGTGTGATAGTTGGAGGTGACCTAGCTTGTTTAATAAGTTAGAGTAATGAATTTGGAATGGAAATAAATTTTGGATAAATCACTATTTAGTCTCTAGATTTTGATCTAATTAATACTTTGATCTTCGTATTTGGCTAACCCATTATTTAGTCCTTCAATTTTGATTTTATTAAATAGTTTAGTCTTCCAATTTCTAATTTTGTGCCTTCCAATTAGTTTTTTATAAAATGACCAAAATAGTTATATATATATATATATAAAATTGAAGTCATAAACTTAAAAAATTATATTTGTGCAATAAGTTTTTTAGCCTCAAAATCTTAAATTGTTTTAGCAAATTAACTTATTAGATGTAAAATTTCTTAAATGTATGCATTCAATCAATTATTTTGTAACTATATGTATTGCCTCTTTTTATCTGTTTTACAAAAAAACAAATGGAAAGATACAAAATTAAAAACTAAATGACTAAACTATTTGACAAAATCAAATTAGAAGAACTAGATAATGGGTTTGACCAAATATGAGGATCTAAATGTTAATTAGATTAAAATTTAAAAATTAAATAATAATAAATTTAATTTTCAAAATTTGTTTTATTTGGTAGAAAAGATAACTAGCATTGGAATGAAAGATTAGTAATAAATTTAAAATATTATTGATTTCTTAAACTTATACGTGAATGGGGCTTTTTACTAATATATACATAAAATTATAAAAAACAAAAGACGAAAAATTTTACATAGGCATATCAATTCTGATTTTTTAAGAAACGGAAATGTAGAGGTTTGGTAAAAAATTTTTCTATGACAAAAAGTCAAAACTATTAAAATTGGGTATTGGTTTTTAAAAGGTTAGAAAAGAATGGTTTTCGGTTTCTTAAAAACCGGAAACTGACAATTTGTCACATCATTGTCAGTTTTTGGTTTTTAAAAAACCAAAACCTTCCTTTTCTGGTCTTTTTTAAACCAACACCCAAATCACCCAAACCCTCTATAACACCCATTGTGCAAATTGTTCTTTCTTTCAGAAATTTTTTCCTATTATATTGTTTTTTCACAAAATAATCATCTTGATAATTATTTATCTTCGGTTTGATTTTTAAGTAATAAACAAATATAAGGTATGTGTTGGATTTACTTTTTATTAATTATCTTTATCTTTATTTTACATTTATTTTTTTATTTAATTGTGGATTTTTTAAGGCAAAAAATTATTTATAGTTATTAAATATATGTATTTATAAGAGAAATTTTTAATATTTTATAATAATTTATTTCATTATAGACAGAAAATTATTTATATAATTTTGAAATAATTTTTTAATAGTTAATAATTTTTATTATTTTTGTGATTATAACATTTTTAATTGTGATAAATTATTCAATTTGGAGATTCAATTTTATAAGTTTGTAATAACTTTTATTTAATTTTATAATAGAATAAATACATAAAAGAAATTTAATTATTTTGATTTAATAAATTTTTCATTAAAGTATGAATATTATTATACAATAATAGAATTATTTTTTTTAGAGACATGTATCGCGGTGAGACAAGCAAAAACAGGGACGATCACAAATCAATGAAAACGATCCAAACAATGCAAAAGATTGGTAGGTATATAGATTCGAACAGAAACAATTGGTATGGGAGAAACATAGAATTTATAAATATCCCGTATAATGGTTGTATGAATAAAGGCAATGCAAATCATATATTTACCGAAAGACACACATTGGACTTGAAAGATTTTAAAAATATTATCCTTTCAGACAAAACACGATGGTCACGATTATGGGATGTACGGTGTGAAATGGAGCGTATTGCAAATACCATTCACTATCAATTCTGAAGGCTCACTCAGCCAATCTCCCTTGCACAACCAAATATGAAATAGAATATGTCATTATTCAACTTAATAAAGAGATAATGATAATGAGTCATAGACTGGATCATTACCATGGTCATCATCAATCGTGCATATCAGCGCAATGCTCTTGTGTGGAGTCTCAATCTTACTTGCCACATTGTCTTCCAAAATGTTATTAGAACCATAGTACATTATATATGTGTGTGTGTGTGTGTCTAAAAATAAAATTTGGGCTTAGAAATATAAATTAATTAAATTAATTATTTGGAGGCTCAAAGGAGTTTATTTTTTGGGTTTAATGGATCAAAAAATCATTAGGTCCAATTAAAAAGCACAGTGACCAAATGACTCAGCATCAGATCATTGGAGAATTCCAAAGTCTGAGAATTGCTTCCAAAGGCATGTAACGTACTGTAACTGCACATTTAATTCCTCAGGTGATTACTGGTCTTCTATCTTCTAACTAAGGAAGTGGTATAAAAGTCACAGTGACAAAACAATCAATCATCATCAATCATTTAACAAAATAATCAACTTATCAACAAATATCAACTCATCAACAAAAAAAATCAATCAAACAACTCAACTCAAAATCAATCAACTTTCAAGTTCAAATTCACAACTTTAGCTTACGTTTTAGCATTTCCTTAAGCGATCTTTTCTTTTACCGTATTCACTCTTTTTTAGCCTTCCCTAATAATTTTCTATTCACTGTAATTGCTAATTTTCAATAAAACCAATACAACATGTTTGCATTATTCAATTCTAAATTTTATTTTCATTTTGCAATCTAAGTTTTGCGAAATCCAAACAAATTGTAGTAAAGGAATTTGGAAATCCGCATTTGTTTGATTAGAAGCCAGTTTACGCACAATTGAGGAACTTCTCCTCTGACATGCCTGTAAGTCCGAAAAATAACGTAACAATCTTTTTTTGCACACCTGGTGAGACTACATTTCACTATGCCAAAATTAAAAAATGGTAAAGAAATTGCTGAAGTTAGAGAGTCACCCAACAAAACGCCTAAGGAATCATGTGATGAACATTCTGAAGAAGCTTGGACTCCTTAGAGCCAGAGCAGAGAAAAATCTCCCATCAACCTAATGCGGGATAGCTTGAAAATCATTGAAGATGCTGGTGAGAACATTGGTTCTTAAAACTTTGACAAGTTCAAAGTGCTACAAGAGGCAATTCCTTAGGTAGTGAACTCCATTAAACATGCCAACAATATAATGTCTGATAATTTTGGTAATTTTGAAAAAATTATGATTGATCTAATCCAATCTCTTTCTAAAAGTATTGATCAAAATTCGAAGCAGGAAAACATCTCTAAATCTGTGGCCTAAGATGAAGCTACTAATTCCATGAGACCTTCATTATGATTTTCTTTGGCCACTGATAATAGGTACAAACCTCCTCACAGAAGGGAAGAGGTTGCATCCAGCAAAATCAATAATCTTATCGGCTCTACTAGTTGTAATACTAATATTAATAATAATAATAGGCCTAATCAATAAGTTTTTTTTGCTGAACTAATCCTTCTTTGCAGCCTGGAGTCTATGAACAGGAGAACAGAGGCTAGGAGGGAAACCTTCTTCAGGGGTCTATGCCAGTTACTCAGACCTGTGTGCCACTTCCTTGGGCTCTAAGGATGGGAGGAGTTGATTTGGATATTATACGTAATGTGGTGCAAGAGCTATATGGTCCTAGTCTTCGTCACTGAAAAAGATCTTTGGCATTGATGAGATCTTGAATTTTATGAATAAGGGCCTTACAATCATCAGTTTCTTGGTCTGGCCCTTGGTGGTAATCGCAGTTCTCATTCATGTTAAAATTCTTTGCCAGTGGGTTTGGAATGGGCTTGGGTTTCAGTGGTTGGAAGGCACCCTTCTCAAGGCATTGCTTCAGGAGATAGCTCAGTGTTAATCCCTTTAAATTGCTAAATTCTCTTTTTATATCTGGAGAGGCTTGCGAGATGAGATAGCATTAACCCCACCACCTTTGTGAGTGCTATTGGTTTTCTTAAATAGAGAAGATGGTTTCATCCTTGATGAGGCCAGATTCAACCCCATCTTTCTGTCAGTTGTCTACATTTACAAGGGCTTTGAAGTCGGGCAGATATTGTGTTATCATTCTGTCCTGGTACATAGGTACCAAGTTCTTGACAATGATATCGATTTGCTTATATTCTGATGGACTATTTACAATCTGGGAGGCTTTCTTCCTTCATTAGATGATAAAAGCAGAGAAAGTCTCTTTTGGCAACTACTTGGTTATTTTAAGATCTCATTTCTTAACATTAATCTCTTGATTATAAGAATACTATTTTACAAATTCATTACATATCAACTCCCATGTTAGATTCTTGGAGTCGTCTAATTAGATAAACTAGCTTAGAGCCACACCAGTGAGCGATTGTTGGAAGAGTTGAGCCAGGAACTCGCGTTCTACTCCTAAGGGGCAGAGTGTCTCATCATAAATTCTTAGGTGGGTGTTTGGGCAGGTAGTGCCATCAAACTTCTCGAAGCTTGGCATCTGAAACTTGGGCGGCAGTCTTGCATTTGGAAAAGGACTTAGGGCCTTCACATCCATGACATTTTCTTTCTTCTTCAAGGCTTTCAAGGTCTTGTCCGTCTCCTTGTACTTCTCAGCCATACTTTTGAGGAGTGAATGGTCTTCAACCCCTTTCGGGAAAGGATCCATGTAGAGGTAGCTGGGGTGCTATTTCCACGACTAGATTATGGATTCAGGACAATAACTTCATTAGCCAAGACTTCCTTGCCAGCATTGGAAGAGGTTGAAGCATGATTGGTGGGCTAAATCCCAACTTGAGTCGGCATGGCTTGTTCTTTACCAATGATAGTTTGTTCTTGGGCTTGCATCATTACCGAAGGGTCTCTTACTGAGTTTTTAGGGCTTTATCCTGTCTTCTCATGATTTCAGAAAATATTTCGGCAATAACAGTGGGATGTCCCGATGGAGCAGGTAGAGTAGGCAGAGTGCCAGTAGTAGGGGCATCAGTAGCAGTGTTGAGGGTAGTGTTGTCTTCGGTTGACATGTTGACCTTTTAAGACAGAGGAAAATAAGGTATTAGCTCTTTGAAAAAAAAACTTTGAATTAGTAGCAGGCAAGTGTTTTTATGAAAAGAGGTAAGTGTTTGACTTAAGGGATTATCTAGAACAGTTTCACTTTGTCCAACTTCAGTGTTTTGGATGTAGTGATGCATGCATGAATGAAAAAGGTTTTTTAAGGTACATGTGACCTAGGGTCAACTCTAATTATTACATGATAGCTTAGCGATTTTAAGGTTCCCTAGTGACTGGAGGCATGATATACCTAACCAAATATGAATAAAAGAGATTTGTGTGGGTACAACAGCTATGTGCAACCTCGTTTCCCAACCAAAAGGATTGAAGTGTACGTCATGGAGTTGGATGATTTCACTATCGGTAAAGCAGTCCCAAGGAGGGAAGCTCACTCGATGTTACTCTCTATCTATGTTTTCCTATAATAAGGGGGCATGTTATGTGATGCATGAAACCTACTTTCAAACAGTTTAAGCCAAAAGATTATTTTTTTTAAAAAAATCCACTTAGTTTGATTCAGTTTTCCAAATGTCCCTAGTGGAGTCTCCAGCTTTGAGGCCCCATCCAAGCGTTTTGTGGGATCTTTTAGCACGCTTTCGAGGCTAAAGGTTGGAAGAAAATCGACCTCGGGGGGCCAAATTGCGCATGGTATCACGAATTATGGCCGAGTCCCATATTTGTGCATCCACATATGTTCGTTGGCGTGCAAACGGTGTGTAAGTGTACAGAGTCACCACCTAATCTTTAAGAAAAAAAATAGTTTTTCTATGGTGATTAAGAAACCATTTAGATTTAACTCCATTTTTAGAAAAAAAAATATTTCTAGACCAATTGAAAAGGTTGTTCTTGTTTAAACCAGAGGGGGTTCGAGGATTCATGATTTGATAAAATAATTTTTATGAAAAATAGACTTTACCATTTTTACATAACAACTTTTGGCTTAAAAATGCATGATTTCGATTAAAAAAGTTTTCGTGTTTGCATGAATAATTTATCATGGTGCATGAACAGGATATGCATGCAAGAATGATGCATGGACAGGGTAATAATGCATATGGAAATCACATAAAAAAGTAAAATAAGATTTTGCCAAGGGTCCTTACTCTAGCCTATTTCAGGGTCTACGGAAGGCACAACACCCCAAAATAAAGCAATATTAATTATAGCATAAAATAAAATAATTAAAATTAGGGGATCTCCCCTCCAGTCTTATGATCTGAAAGGAGCACACAATCCCCAAAGGGTGAATTTAATAATAACAATAACAAAATATAACAGATTGAATAATAAAAATAATGCAAAAAAAATAATAAAAAAGGAATAAAATAAAAAAAATAAAGGTTTGGAGTTGAAGCCATCAAATGGCTTGCCGACGTATCACTTTGAATGAGAATCAAATCACACGTCTTTCTCCCTTCTTGCCAAGGGTGGGGTTGTTATGGTAACTATGTGTGGTTTGGTGTTCAGTAGCTAACCCATTATAGATTTATAAAGTAATTAACCATTAGACTATTAATCAATTCTAATATTTGATTAATGAAAAATGATTTTTGAATGTGTCACTTAAGTTCATTTTAGGGTTTGATTGATTTTTAAAAATTAATTTTCATAATCATGCCTTAATTCAGATTAAAAGGGCTTAAAATTAAATTATTTCAGAAAAAATAATTAGTTGATAAAGGAAAATGCCTTATCAATTTCAGGGCTTAATTCAGAACAAAAATGAATTAGAAAATACTGTATCGTATTTACCTTTTTGTGGGACTTCGGAATCGACGAGTCTGAAGGCTTAATGAAATCTGAGCTGGTCTCTGTTGTGTTCGGAGAGTACTGGAGGAGGATTGTTTGAAATTAGATTGGAAATGACTGGATTAATGATCTGGAGAGAACCGTGACAATTCTAGAAAATTGGACTGATTGAGGAAAAATGGCTGTGTTTGGAAATGATTTTTAGTATTTTTCAGTGTTTGGAAGGCTAAAAATGTATATTAGAATTGGAAATTTGACTGTGTGAAAAAATTATTTTTTTTTGTTATGTGAAATGACATATTTATAGATGATCGTATTAAAACCCCAGATAATAAAATCATGCACGAATAGTATTACACACGTGTCAGGGGTATCACGCACGCATTAAATCACTCATGCATGCTTTAAACGGGTCACACATGCACAAAATGACACACACACGCGTTAAACGGCTCACGCATGCGTTAAACTACACATGCACGCGCTAAATGACACACACATGCACGACGTCGTTTATGCATACGTGGCTCCATTTACGTACGCGTGACTTGTCATTCTAGGCCTAGGTTTTTGGGCCCGATTTTCTACGTTTTTTTAGTCTGGTCCGTTCTGATTCAATTTTTTATTTTTTTGGGTCCGTTTGAAGTCCAAATTGAGCCCATTCAGATCCGTTGGACTAGTATTGACGGGCCGGATTTAATGGTGTAAAAATTAAAATTCACAGCTTGGCACTAACTTCATCCAAATTAGTGAAGCTCCACATAATCTTTTACTTAAGTGAAGACACTGATGTTGATCTGGTTCTTCACTCCAAGATGACAAGACTCTCTAGAACATCATATTTCTATGGACCGGTGAGTGCTCCAATCCTTTATGTAGCCATAATCTTCAAAGTGTCTTTGGCTTTGGCAACCTCTTCCTCAGTGGGAACTGCATTTGTACTCTGATCCTAGTTTGAGGAAGGTGAATCAAAGAAATGCAAATCCAGGGAGAGATTATCCTCTGGCATAACTTTCCAAACATATGAGTCCTGTTCAAGTAAATCAAAGTAAAATCCCCAATACACCAATCAAGAAGCAGTAAATATGGGAAAAAAATCCATGAACAAGTAAGAAAAGCAAAACTCAATGGTAAGAGGATGAATAACTGGAGAATGGATAGCTGGTGAAGGAGGAGGGGTTGGTTCCTTCTTTTCATGCTAGATAGGCACATTCTGCAAGCTGAAAGAGTCATCTTCCTCAGTGAAAAATATCCGATAGAGGAAGGAGAGTCTTGAGGCTGTGTATGAACCTCTTCTTCTCTTGTATTAACTATTTTCGAAAGGTTAGAAAATCACAAAGGCAATTCCTCAAGGAAAGTTGAAATCATGAAGAGATGAGAAGCACTTATTGGAATCAGTCGCTGGTTTTGAGCCCTTTTTCATTGAGTCCTAAGACTCCTTAGAACTGTCCACATCCTTAACTTTCACAATGTCTAGTTGCTTTGATTTCTTGGCCGGTGTCTGGGCTGCCTTTAGTCTTAAAGAAGATTATGGAGGTGCTTTGGTCTTGGTATATTTCTGCTCTACTTTTCTGTTTTGAGGAACCATGGCTTACTTCCCTTTGCTGGAACTGAAAGCTAGAACCTTTCCTTTTTTAGTAACATCTTTCTTTTTTAGTTCCTCAGATGCCTCCGGGGTAGCTACTCTTACCTCATCATCTTCTTCCTCTATAGCTGTAAACACAAAGACAAAATAAGAATCAGTTCCAAATTGAACAAAATAAAATCAAAATGAGATTCTTACCTGGTGATCTTGACTCCATAAATATGGGGGTGCTGAGTACTCCACCAATGAATATAATTTTCATTGTCTTGCTTTCCCATCGTAGTCATATGGAAAGTGAGCTTAAGTAGTATAGGCTCAATCTTGACTATATTATCCTTGGAGCATTTTGCTGGATCTCTATCATATAGAGGGATGATGGAAGCATCAAAGGCATCGGGAGGCACACCTATAGAAAGAATTGGTGGCCATAAAATAAAGGCATGTAAAATTCAAAGCCTAGGGGGTGTAGACCAAGCCACCATGAGGGTTGAAAGCATTCTTGGAACCAGTGATTAGTGGTCTTGGTGAGGTAACTCTGTAGAAAAATTGTTTCTAAATTAAGTCTTTGTATGGAGCAAAGAATCCAAGCCACCTTAGCCCATCATAGCAATCTTTAAAAGGGCATAATTTTTATTTCCCTCTTTTCTCCAGACTAAGGAAAAATGATTTGACTTCCTACTCTTCCCAAGAGCTCTCGTGCCTCAGTATGTTAACCTATATATCAAAAATTGAAGAAAAAAGAGGTGAGGAAGGAAAATCACTTAACTCTAAGAAATATGCCAACAACCAACACTAAAGAATCCACAAGCTTCAATTCATAAATCTCACCGGGCTATCCTAAATACATCTCCTCATTTGAGCATATAAATTTTCAAAAAGAATATTCCCAAGTGCCTAATGGACTCCATGATCCAAGGCTTGTGCCAACGGTACATACTCTGAAGGGTGAATTTAATGTGTGAGCCGCATAGCGGAAGCATAAGAGGAAAGCGAATCCCTGGGAAAGGGAGATTTATATTTTGATTTTCAAAACTTTTTTGAAAATTGAATTTTTCTAAAACTCTTTTAAGAAAATTAGGTTAGGCAATATTTCAAACTCTTTGAAACTTTGCCATAACCTAGGGTTTGAGTAAAAATATTTTGTCAAAACTCTTTTAATAAAATCATTTGAAATTTTCAAACACTTTGAAAATCAATTCTATGTCAAAACTATTTTAACATAGAGGGTTTAGTCATTTATCAAACTCTTTGATAAATGCCTAAACCTATGAGTGGACCTATTACTTTAACCATGGATAATCTCACCAATTGTGTACAAAATACAAGTTGAACAATGAAAGGTTTGAAGTAAAAATATCTCTCACCCTTCTTCATTAAGCTCCTCAAGTGCGAAGCCTCTAGCTCGAAACATACCTAGCTTTTTCCAAAAGCTTGTTCTCCAATTCTCTTCAAGAATCTTGAATCTTCTCTCTTTGGCTACCCAAATGTTTGATCTTTGCTCCTTTACTTGAGAACTTGAGACTTGAGGAATGGCTTTGGATTTGAAAGCTTCTCCATACTCCTTTATTGAGGGTTAATTGAATAAAAGAGTTTATATTTGAATAACTATTCTTCAAAACAAACTTTCTCTCACAATTTTGTGTGAATTTGAAGCTTTCTCTCTCTAACTCTTTTGGAGAAGATGATGAATAGTTTCTCCATCTCTTTCATTTCCTTGAGTGTGAGAGTGAGTGTTAGGCAAAAAGATGA
>CAOJBK014277668.1:0-12565 GCA_948294925.1 Codiaeum variegatum | reverse complement strand
TTAATATTTTAATAATTATATTATTATTAAATTCATTATAAAAAATATAATAAAATTTATTTAAATAAAAAAATCGAATGAATATTTTATCTTTAAATACTGAATATTAGTATGATATACGATAAATATATTATTTATTATTGATAAATAAAATAAAACTAAAATAATTTATAAATTAATTTATAAAAATAAAATTCATTATTAATATTTTAATTATTAAACTATTACTAAATTGAAAAAATATTATTAATAATTAATTATTAGTGAAATTTTTAGATATTTATTTAATGTGCTATTTTTAGATTTTTTATTTTATTTTTTAGTTTGAAAATTTTAAATTATAATTTTTTTTGGTATGAAATGTAATTTCATTACCAAAAGGAGTATAAACACCATTACATCATCCCCTGTACACCCAATTTGCCTTAATTACAAAATTTACTCTAGCCTTTATCTACCTATCTCACTAAATTATAAAATTTTGCCAAGTGGTTACTTTTGATAAAAGTACAATTGGGAGAAAAAATGGATTTAGTGATTTTTACCCTTGCTGGAATATGAATTGTCGGATAGTATATGATAAATTAGTAGATAGATTTTTTTTTGAGATATATAAAATTTAATGAATATAAATTTATATAATAAATAAGAAGTAATGAAAGGAATTTCAAGAAAAAACTCTGACATAGTCTATTTTATTATAAAATTCAAATTTATTATATTAAATTTTGAAAAACTAAAATAAAGTCATAATTTTTAAATACATATATATGTTCTTTGAAAAATAAAATTTGTGCTATCATTTTTAATTATGAGTCCATTTGTTTCAAACTCTAGAATCAGAATCAAAATAAAGTGGAATCAGAAATAAAATGATTATTTTTCTAAATGTTTATTTTAATGAGAAAAATAAAACAATTGGAATCAATTGCTTATAAATTATTTATTTTTTAATATATAAATCGAAATGAATGTGAAAATTTTAAGTAATTTTATTTTATTTAAAATAATAAAAAAATTAATTTTTTATTTTTGTTTTTATTTATTTTATATTAATTTAAAATAAATTTTTATATTTATTAAAAAAATTTACTTTTAATATTTACTTTTATATTCTAAACATTATAAGTAATTGCATTTTTTTCTAAAATAAACTATTAAATTTGATTCCCATGTAAACAAGATTTGACTACTCAGGAGAGTAAGAGAACAATTGATTCCTCTAAATATGAGAACAAGTGATTTCTCTTAATCACAATCTGATGCTCCACTTGGTTATAAGTAGAGTTGTTCATGGATTGTATTGTATTAGTTTTTCCTTGAATTCCAAGTTTAACATGCAAATCTGGTTATCCAGTTAATAATCCAATCCAATCCAATAATATTTAGTTGGATTAGATCGGATTGGATTGGATCAGATCGGTTTGAACGGTTTAAAATTTTATTTTTTCAATATATAATCTATAAATTGTAACAATAAATAATTAAAATAAAATTTAATTCATAAGTCATTTTCAAATAAAATAATCATATTATCAACCTGTAATAATTTTTCAGTTTCAAAATTAAAAAAAAAAAAAAACCAAATCCACATCTACAATATAAATATTTTATCCATAACAATTCAAATTTAAATACAAAAATTAAACAACATAAAGTAGCAACAAAGTTCCATCAAAATAGATATAATTGAAACTAAATCAAGCGTGGATGAGCAACTAACATAACAAATACCAATAAATCGCTTTGTTGGCCACTAGAGTTTCCGAGAATTTGATATCATTCTTTCACCATCTCACTCCTTTTTTTTTTTACTTGTATATGGCTGCAAATTTCTCATGGTCATCAGAGGCTCTACACATAATTATATACATATCAAGATCTCAGTTGACAATTAGAAAAGTAACAATAAAAGTTACCTCTATAAGCTTCTTTATGATTAAATAAAAAGTTAAATACTCTAAATTTCCAATGTACAATAGTTGATTTTATCAATTATGGTACAATTTCCCATTTGATGCACACTGTGATTGACTGATTGAACATATAAGTGTTAAACATTAAATTATTACAAAGTATTAATCATTAAACTATTGTTTTAGAATGTGCATTGCACATGCTACAACTTACAAGCATTGACTGGTTTATATAACGTGAAATATTGATGTAATAAGAGTAATAAAGCAAATAGGAAAAACTTGTGATTTAATGACCTAAAACAAGCATGAAAAACCTAACATCAGTATGTAAGGGAAACTAAAACACTACCCACACAGTTCTCAGAATGCGAAAAATCACAGTGTGCATCAATATGATTAAACAAAAAGCTTGCTCACTGTCACACCCAACTCAAGACTCAAAAAGCTATTAGTTTAAGTAATTACCAGTAACAATTGTCATTCTACAACTGCCGGTACACACAAGTCAAAAAATTCTGCAATAGATTAAAAAAAAAAGAACATAAGTGATAAAGAATTTGTAAGTTATTATAAGTATCATTATAAATTAAAACAATTACTACCTGATTCCAGTTCTTCAAATGCTTATCATCAATGGATTTGACATTATCTGTTGCCTCTCGAAGATCAATTGGAATAGCATAGATTTTAACCAGTTTTGAGAGCACATAAGTGCTTCGACCATCAAAGGTGATAAAGAGTTCCTAAATGGATCCAAAAGCCATCCACCTGTACTAAAAGCCAACTCATATGCAATTGTTAAAACCAAAATAGCTAACAAATCTTTGGCTATTAGTAAGAGAACTAGATATGAAGCAACATTCATCATTCACCAACCTAAGATGTTGAAATTTTCTTAATCTTTCTCATGAGGCTCTAACAAGTATCTCGCCACTTCTGACTTACTTTCTAATATTTTTACCCTTCTCATATGCTTTGAGAATTTACTTTTGAATATGGAAAGAAAATCATTTTCTGAATTGTCCAAATTCATATCATCAGAAGCTTGACTTGAACCATGATCTCCGTGTCCTACAGTATTCAAATCACTCGCCAAATAATGAGAATATAGTCTGGTTAAAGTTTCTTCCACTTTATCACCCATCATTTTAGCTTTCTTATTATCATAAACTTTATTAAAACAAAACCTCACATATGTCAATCTATATCAAGGGTCTAATACCACACCAATAAACAATAAGAAATTAAGATTATCAACATTCTCCTAGTACTTCTCAAGCTTTCTTCTCATTTGCTTAGCTATGGAACTTATAAGATAAGTCTCACTTGCCTCAAATGAATGTAATGCATTAATCAATGTCATAAGTTCATGAAAGAAATCATTTGATGTGACAAATAATGAACCAGAAAAATGCAATGTCACAATATAAAATAACTTTGGAAACTTAACAAACGTCTTGACAATCTTTCAATCTTCTTTATGAGGAGGGCTGATTTTTTTTTTCACATCAAAGTAAGGAAAATACTTTGAATCCACAACTTCTAACTTATTAAAAGCCTTT
Source organism: Codiaeum variegatum (assembly GCA_948294925.1). Taxonomy (NCBI): domain Eukaryota; kingdom Viridiplantae; phylum Streptophyta; class Magnoliopsida; order Malpighiales; family Euphorbiaceae; genus Codiaeum; species Codiaeum variegatum. The sequence goes on along the minus strand of CAOJBK014277668.1, from coordinate 9,084 downwards.
TCAAATTTCTCAGACACTTCTAACATCTTGTAGGTGGAATTCTACCTAGTTTCAACATCAAGGCAAATAAGACCCTTATTTTCAATTTTCACTTTCTCCACACACATCTTAAAAATTTGCAATCTAGTAGGAGATGATTTCACATACCTCACTGCATTTCAAATTTTGACAATTAAGTCGTTCAAATCTTTCAACCCTTCTTTCACAATAAGATTTATAATGTGTGCTCAACATCTCACATGCAAAAACTCATGCTCTAATATGGTACCCTTCCAATCTATAGTCTCTCTCTTTAAGAACCTAATAGCATCATCATTAGAACTAGCATTATCAACAGTAAGGGTGAAAATTTGATCTATCCCCCAATCTAGCAAACATGTCTCAATCATCTTACCAATAGTCTCTCCTTTATGATTGAGAGTTGTACAAAAGTTTAGAATTTGTTAGATCTGTATGCCCTAGAGCACATTATGAATGTAATAATTGAATTCCAATGGCAATAAAATATATATTTTATTTAAATGGATTCCACATTTATGATAATTATTATATGTTCCATTAGCATTTTATTAGAGAATCCATTCTTAAAAGGTTAAAAATATGAGCGACAGGTTCTCGTTATCATAATGCTTCATGGTCATAGAATTATCTATTGGGACATAATAATTCGGAAGACCATCACCGCTATTGTCATCCATTGTAAGTATGTGATACTTATGGTAATGGAGGTAGTGAGTCTCATGCTACAGACATGGGATGTCATGATAACTTGTGGACTCTCATGTGATGAGTAAGTTGAACTGGTGATGTTAGACGATGAATACATGGGTTTTATCATAGTCAATGTTTAGTCGTCTAGGTAATGGTTGTGCATATAATCCTTCGGCTTGAGGTGAAATTTATCTAATATATTCTTACATACTTCTGCTAGCCACGCGGAGTATATGGCATCTGATGGCTGTACTTAGTAATGTATTGAGATAAATGTTCTCTAAGAAATAATTCATTAACTTGGGTAAACAAGTAAGGATCATATGACTTCTAGTTCTCCTCGATATGAAATCCTTGGCCAAGGTGGATAAGATTTACTATAAAGTATTTCTAGTAGGAATCGAGAATATCCAGGACTAGAACTTAGAAGTAGTTATATGATCGAAGCATATAGAGATTGATGAATCCATAACTCTAGCTAAGATTGAGAATCCATAATAAAGGGACTTGAGCACATCGTAACTATGATCATTGGTCCATGTTTAAATGTTCATTGACTTAGTCGTCAATATTCATTCCTACTTAGGTAGTCGAAATATGTTATGCTAGACGTCACTCACGACTTACGAGACTATGTATTAGATGGGATTCTATACATAGATAAAGGAACAGTGTTTTCCTATCTTATTACTGTTTAGGACACGAACCTAGTGAGTCACACACCAAAAAGTATTGAGTAAGTATTGTGTAAAGATATTATAATTAATATCTAATTGAAATGTTCGATTAATTATTAATTATAATTGAATTGAACTTGTGATTAAATTCACAAAGATCATAGCATATCTTGAAGTTCATTTAAAAGGCGTGTATTTCAATTTAGTCAATTTTGTATGAGGAACAACACATGAAGGATTAAATTGAAAAATGGACTTGGACTTAAGCAAACTAATTAGTTATGTGATAACTAAATAATGCAGAATTTTTTCACTAACTTGAAAGATGATACCAAATCACACTCCATTTAGGCTTTGTCATAAAAAGTGTTTTCATGCAATTCACTAAGTCATGACAAGTGTCTTAATTAGTGGAGGAGATTGGTGACTCATCTAGTTAGTGAAAGAGCTCTACATATAAAAGGTAAAATTATTTTCCCTAAGTAATTAAGTGAAGTGTATAAAAATTTCCAAAACTTAAAGTTGAGAGCTTTTGAAGTCTTCAAAGGATTTCTAACTCATAGTTTTAGGAATTTACCTTTGCTAAGGAAGTCCAAGGATTTAACACACTCATTAGTTCCTGAACTTGGAGTTGAGACTTGAACCTAAGCTAAAGGGAAACCTAGAGAGTTCAAGGATGAAGTCTTACATCAAGTGAAAGGGACCTCAAGCTTGCTCAAGCTTGGTGTGAGATAGCTAGAGGCTTCACATTTGAGGAGCTCAACAAAGCAAAGAAGAAAGGTATTTGTTACATTTCTTCTACATGCTTTGTGTCATTGTGTTTTGCACAAAATTGGTAGATCAAGTTGATGGGTTAAATGTGATCCTAAATGTTCAAATGTTTTTATCAAATAGTTTGATACATGCATATGAACTAGTATGTTAAAAGTGTTTTAACAAAAGATTTATAATGTTCAAATATTTTTATCAAAGAGTTTGATACATACATATGAAAATATTTGTTTAAAATGTTTAAACAAAGGTTTTAACTTGGAAAATTTTAAAATGATGATTTTTTTGACTTCTGCTGCGCGACTTGCGTTTCCCTTTAGAATTCTTTTTTGCAAGTTCCATTCACTATCAATCCAATGTGTAGTTAAGCACATATAATTGAGATTTTACAGTGATGTCCAAGTATCAGTGGTAAGATAAATACGTTGAAACTTTAAAACATGCTTTAATTTTAACTTTTCTGCCCCTATAAATTTTCAAGCAATCCCTAACAACAGTGACTTGAGATGGAATCCCAAATCTAGGCTCTAATCTATGGACAAATCTCTTAACCCCTCACCCTCAACATGCCTAAAGGATAACTCCTCTATTATAATCATTTTAGCAAGGTTTAACCTTATCTCTTCCAAGTTAAAGTTTTGTGGTCCACAATCAATAGAATCAAATCCTTCAGAAACTTCACCCTTTTATTTTTTCTTTTTTAATCCATAAGGGTAATCCTTACATTGTTGATTCAAATGTGTCAAAAGGTTAATAGTACCATGATTCTTAAGGTGAATAGCATAAGATTTTCCAATATTTTTTACAAGCATCCCTACGTTTACTATCCACTTCAATCTTTTAAAATGGTCCCAAACAAGAGATTTTGGTTTACCTTTCGTATTTTCAGAAGGTTGAGAAGTTATATCTTCATTTTCTGAAGGCAAAGTAAAACTCCCACTCTGATTAGAATTTGATTCATTTACCATATGAAAATAAGTATAAATAAAAGCTTATGTAAAGAATTTTCAAGAATCTAGATGCAATATAAGCATAGTAAGCACCACAACAAACATTAAGGCAAGTTATGTAAGAAAGAAAGCAATGAAATGAAATTAGGAAATAAAAATATTATATATTGATAGAATAAAGAAAAATTCTTGTATCAAATAAAAAATTGTACACCAACTTTAAAAATGTGAATTTCTAGTTTGGTTTTTGTTATAGTTGATGCACTATGCTTTTCATGCATATTGAAGGATTTAAAATTTATGCACAATGCACAATCTCAAATCAAGCAATTGAATCTCAACTTATGTCACCAATCCATGCACAATAAGAAAAAGGAGAACCCATAAGGAAGAAAAATTTAAAGAAGATAAAAAAAATTAACAAGTTTAAACAAATTAAACTCCACTTTAATTGGATGAGTAAAAAAAGTTGTGGTAAATCTATGAAAGTAAAAAAGTTTAAAGAATTACCCTTTTTTTTTGCCTGAAAGTTTAAAGAGTTACTTTTGTACTACATTTGGGAAGAGAGAAATGTGATTGTGCATGACCATGGAACTTGTAACGTAAATAGAAAAAATAGAAATGTAATCTATACATATTTATTATTTTGGAAATAAAATGAATTTTCCCCCAAAAAAGAGAATGCAAGTAATAGGAAATAAAGGAGGATTACTGCAAAATCCCGCAATAATAGGTTATGCTAGCAAGCCATGAGATACCATAACCACTAGGAATGGAAAGCTGAATCCATTTACCATATAAACTCATCTAAATAAAATATATTGACCTCTGATTCCAATTAGTATTCAAACTACATGATATCATCAAAAATACATATTTTGATTTTTCAACAGGTTGGATAAGATTTGGTTTTCAAAAACCAAAAAAAAAAAGTTGGATAAGATTTCCTAAACAAAAATTGTATATGAGTTTGAATAATATATATAAACTTTAAGTGTTAGTTAATTAGTGATAGTGAAGTGAAGCTAGAAAATGAGCAGTCTAATATTGAAATTTGTTGCTAATTACAAATTGAATGAAATAGGTGAGAAGTTATCAAAGTGGTTAGCAATGTTCATAATTATGTATCTATAAGCAGGAACATGTATAGCTCTAAAAATTATACCTTATAGGATACATTTTTAAAAGGGTATAAAAATTTTTAAGAAAATTGAAAAGAGAAGTTTTGAAAGCTTACCTCCAACATGAGCCGATAGAGAACCTTCTTTCAATGATGGTGTTGCTGTACCTTCTTTAACATATGAATTTAAATGGAATTGGATCTATCACAGTAGTAAATTTTTACTTCCTGCACAAAGAAATTAATACATAATAAATGTTTGAAAATTGGACCTTTTAATTAATAAAATTTGTATTGTGACACACGACCATTTTCAAGAACTGTAGTGAACTTCAATGCAGGATGTAAGAGTGTAGTATCAAACATAATAATGGCAGCAACAGTCATGATAACATTGTTATTTTTAACTCTTTTATTTCATTACACTCCACTGGTAGTTCTGTCTTCAATTATAATCATTGCTATGCTCGGTTTAATCGACTATGGATTTGCTATATCTACATAAGAAATTTTTGTAAGATGTTCTTGAATTTGTAATCAATTAAATTGAATTTGATTATTCAATTTAATTTTAGGGTTTCAAGGTGGATTTATGAAGAAGAAGACATGCTAAAATCTATAAGAGGACCTACTTTACAATATGTGATATTGGACACGAGTGGCACGTTTTGTGTGATTATTTAAATTTCTTTAACATTTTAGCATAATCACAAGCTATTAACTTTTCCCTTAGCTAATCTTGGAGCCAAGTTACCAATTTGCAGGAACTGGAAGCATAGATACAAGTGGGATTAGCATGCTTAAAGAAACTAAAAAGGACACTAACAGAAAAGGTCTAAAGGTAAAAAATTAATTATAATAAAACTTCCATCATTTATCATATTCAAATTCAGAAACTATTGTCTTGACAAAAAAAATTCAAAAACTATTAGCTCTATATTTAAATTGCTTATGTACTTATTAATTGTTCTATTCTTGTAGCTTGTACTGGTAAACCTACGAAGCGAAGTGATTAAGAAGCTGGAAAAAATCAAAGTTTAAAGAAGCAATTAGTAAGGAATAGAGTTATCTAACAGTAGGAGAGGCAGTAGTAGCATGTCACTTCATAAATGAATCCCTAGAAAATGAATGAGAATACTGTGAATCTCATAAGAAAATTGGTGTTTTCTATAAATCTATAGAACTGAGAATTCTCATATATCTCATAGAATTCTTTTTGCTTTTTCCTACACTTTCTTGGCAACCAAATGAAAGATTAAGAGAAAGGGGTAAAAAATGCTTACCAAGTCCTGGAATGCATCAATTTTCCAAGCCCCGCTCGATGCGATGATCGTAGCTTAGCCATTGGTAGTATTGATAGAGTCCAAATACAAAAATTAGAAATAATAGGCCTTGAATGAGAAGAAGAGATATGCTATAAGAAAGGAAACAATTAAAATTGGAAGAACTTATACAATTTTAGTAGTAGCAGTAGAAGAAGAGGAAATTACAGTATTATGAAACCCTAATCTAAATTACCTGTGTAACACTTCAAATTTGTTTGGATAGAGAAAATAGAGACATAAATTCGAGTTTGAAATGCATTTTATGAAAGAGAAAGAAAGTGTTTGATTAGAATTTTGAAGTAGAGAAAGCTTGAGAAGAAACACGATTATTGGGTGAAAGCTTGAGACAGTGAAACCATTAGAAAACCAAATCCAAACTAGACCAATCCAACCTAAAAATAAATTTAGCTTTACAAACCATTAATCCAACCTGACCAGATGGATAAGTGTGTAATCCAATTTTTTTGGATTGGCCTAGATTTGTTGGTTTGGATACTTTTTTGTACAATCCTAGTTATAAGCTTATATTACTAGGTCGACCTATCATTTAAAGTTTTAATCTCTAAAATTAAATAAATATTATTTTTCTAAGGAAAATATAAAGGCCAAAATTATTTAAATTATATAACAAAGTTATTTAAATTTTTTAATAATTATTAATTATTATCTCAAAACTAAGTAATTTTGATTTATATTTATATTTTTTTTCTTTCCAATTTTATTTAAAATCCTTAAAACATCTAACCCTAAGCATTCTGTTCTCTTTAATTCAAAACAAGAGTCACCCCTCAAAGAAATAGAAATAGAATAAAACAAGAGAGATGGAGAGGGAGGGAGAGAGTGAGGGCGCTATCCATTTTTGTCCACTACCTAAAAACTATCCACCACCTCAAAAGCTCATGCTCGGCGACTACAGGAGCACATGCGGTGGCGGGTGTTCTTAAATAGGGGCAGAGAATGAGTGGGTTAAAGTCCTAATGGTGGTAGCAGCTTAGAAGGCCATTTTAGATTCCGAGTCCTAACCTCCTACAGTCATCATCCACTGTGGCGTATTGATTCCTGCAGCAACAGTGCTTGTAACTTCAACGACACTCATTCCTGCTACCCTTTTTTGATTTTCTGATATAATTTTTATCGTCCTCCATTGGTAGAAATGTTATACATATAGCTTGTATATTAGAAATCTTGTTAAGAGAAGATGGTAAATTAAAAGGTTCTTTATCCCACATCGCTCAAGTAAGAAAGTATTTTACAATTTATATATCATTGAGCATCAAATTTATTAATTTGGAATTTGGAGGAAAAAATGGAGCCAATTCAAAAATGGGCTCCAAAATGCCATAAAATTCAAAATTCTATACAAATATATAATTGTCTAATGATAACATTTGGCACTTGGGCACTTGGTACGTGCACGTCAAAATAAAAATTACTAGGCCCGATTACAGTCATTATTTTTGTTTTCTATTTATTATTATTAAATTTATTATTAAAATAATTATTAATTTTAAATTTATTGAAAAGATATATCATTTGGGAAAGACATATCTTTATGAAAAGACACATCTTTATGGAAAGATATGTTCTCATGAAAGGACACATCTTTATGAAAAAGAAATAGTGATTGTAAATCTATTTTAAATAGAGTTGTGCCAGAGAAAATTTTCAAATTATTATCTTCTCTTCTTCTTCTTCTCAAGAAAAAAACGTACAGAAGTTCTGATAGAAATTTTGTGAAATTTCTATCACAAAATTTTAAAGGCTTTGTTGTATTCTGAATGTACATTATCTGAACCCTGTAGCAAACCTAGTGGGGGCAATTAATACCTTAAAGATAGTGTTTTCATGCCTCAAAGCCTGCATACTTATACCCACTGTCAAAACAATTTTAAGGTATTAATAGCAATGGAATCAAATAATTTGGTGAATCAAGAATTTGTGAAGTTGGATCATTTCGTCGGGACCAATTATATGCGATGGAAAGATAAGAAGATGTTTCTATTAACAGCCTTGAAGATATCTTATATCATGGACCCCAATCTACCTGATATCCCTACTGTAACTGATAAAGATTCTAAATAATTAAAGGCATAATGGAAGAAACGAGAGGAAGATGAATTGTTGTGCAGAGGACACATCCTCAACAATCTATCTGATCATCTCTATGACTTGTTCACATCAATTAAATCTCCAAAGGAAATATGGAAGTCTCTAAATTACAAATACAACATAGAAAAATAAGGTGTGAACAAATTTTTAATTATGAAGTTTTTTTGAGTTTTCAATGGTTGATAATGTGTCTATCATAGATCAAGTCCATAAGTTACAAGTCCTGGTTTCAAACTTAAAGACTTAAAAGTGGAAGTTCCAGAATCATTACAAGTAGGAGGAATGATTGCAAAACTTCCTCCTAGTTGGAATGATTACAGGAAGAAATTATTGCATACCACAAAAGATTTTTCTCTTTAGCAGATTCAGAAACATTTACGTATTAAGGAAGAGACTAGAATCCATGTCAAGAATTTTTTTAATGAATCCGCTATAACAAAGATTAATTTTGTTGAAGGAAATAAGAATTCTCAAATAAAAAATGCTGGGAACAAGTGGAAATCTTTTGATGTTGCAAGAAATTCTAGTAACCCAAGCAACTTTAAAAAGGAAAAGACCTGTTATCACTGTGGCAAAAAAGGGCATTATAAAAGATAGTGTAGGTTTCTGAAGAAACAAAAACAAGGAGGACATAATGCTCAAAATTCTAATAGTGCAAATATGGTTAAGCATGAAATAGAATTGGTTGCAATGGTTTCAAATTTGCATATTAGAATCATTATTGAACTTCATATGGTTGCCACTAGTTTGTTTGATGACTGGTGGTATGATTCTGGAGCAACGGTTCATGTATACAATAATAAAAATTATTTTAAAGATTATGAAGTTGCTGAAGAAGGCTAAGAAGTTCAGATGGGGAATTCTATTGTTGCAACAATAACGAGCAAAGGGAGTGTCGAATTGAGTTTCACTTCTGGAAAGAAATTGTTGTTGCTTAATGTCTTACATGTACCAGATATGAGAAAAAAATCTTGTATTTGCTAGTTTGCTTAGTAAGAAGGGTTTTAAGTCTGTATTAGAATCTTATAAGTTGATTATGTCCAAAAATGGACTGTTTGTGAGAAAGGGCTACTTATGTGATGGGATGTTCAAATTCAGTATTAATAATAAAGTTAGTAATTCTGTTTACATGGTTGACTCATCTTTATCTTTATGGCATGATCATTTGGCACATGTTAGCTTTAGGTCATTAAAATTTATGGTTAAACATGGACTTATTACTTATAAAAATGATGATAAAAGTACATGTGAGGTCTGTATTCAAGCAAAAATGACAAAAAGACCTTTTCCTAAAGCTGAAAGGAATTCAGAATTATTAGGACTTATACACTCATATTTATGTGAATTAAATGGAATTTTAACTAGAGGAGGAAATAGATATTTCATAACCTTTTATAGATGATTATTCAAAATATAAATAT
>CAOJBK014277574.1:0-16657 GCA_948294925.1 Codiaeum variegatum | reverse complement strand
TTATTGGTTGAAAGTATGGGTATAAATAGCCATGTGCTTCATCTTTTTGCCTAACACTTTCTCACACTCAAATTAGAAGATGAATGAGTTACTATTCATCACCTTCTCCAATGAGTTAGAGAGAGAAGCTCTCTAAGAGGTAGAGAGAGAAAACTTCAAAATCACACCAAATTGAGAGACAAAGTTTGTTTTGAAGAGCATTTATTCAAGAAAAAACTTATCTTTAATTAACCCTTGGAAAGAGAGTGTGGAGTAGCTTCAAAGTCTAAAGTCATCCTTAAGTCTCAAATTCTCAAGTAAAGGAGCTAAAATCCAACATTTAGGAAAATAATGAAAAGAGGCCTAATCTTCTTGAAGAGAACTAGAGAATAAGCTTTTTAGAAAAGCTCGGTATGTCTCAAGCTAAAGGCTTCGTATTTGATGGGCTTAACAAAGGAGGGCGAGAGGTATTTTTGCTTCTTACCATTCTTTGTTCAATTTATGTTTTGCACATATTTGGTGAGATTATCCTTTGTTTGAATTATGGGCCTTTCATAGGATTTAGACATTAGTTAATGTGTTTGATGAATGACTAAGCCCTCTATGTCATAAGGGTTTTGACATAGAATTGTTTTTCAATGTGTTTTAAAATTTCAAATGATTTTGGTAAAAGTGTTTTGCAAAATGCATTCACCAAAACCCTAGGTTAGGGCATAGTTTCAAAGTGTTTGATATAATGCCTAACTTAGTCTTGTTAAAATGGTTTTAACAAAGTATTATTTTTGAAAAATTTTTGGAAACCAAAATCTGAATCTCCTTTTGGGGATTCGTTCAATTCCCTCTTCCACTGTGCGGCTCTTCCTTTAAGAGGTTGGCATCTACACTTGCCAAGTGCCTTCCTTGGGTATAGAATTGCATAAAAATTGACTACTAAATCCACACCTTGCCCATTAATCTATGGAATGGAAGCAGTCTTTCACATAAATTTCAAAATTTAGAAACCAACGGTTCTCCAAGAAACCTAGACCTCTGAACTGAATGATAATAGGCCTATGATGACCAACTCAACCTAATCGATGAAAAAAGGTTGGAAGAACTTCATCATACTCTTAATTACTAGATAAGGCTAACAAAGCATTTTAGTAAAAGGGTTCAAAGCTGTAATCTTCATGAAGGAAGCCTAGTCCTTAAAGAAATTAGGCAAGTAACATAAGACCCTTGAGATAAAATCAGACCTCCTTGGAGTGGACTCTACATCATCAAAAGATCATCTCAGATGGAGGCTTCATCCTGATGGACGTCAATGACAATGAGTTTAGTCATCTGACCAATCTCGACTAACTTAAGAAATACTTCTTTTAGTGCTCTTATTGCATGAGCATGCATTCAAGCATCATATTACTATAATAAGAACTACGCAGACCTGATTCTTCAAAGACTACCATGTACTTCATCATTTTCCAAAATCTATTATAAAGGAGATATATAGGCAGCCCTTATAGGTACAGTCTAAAGCATTCAATAAAATCTAAAGTTTCATTCTCATTGGGCTATTTAACATTTGTTTCAAAAGTTAAAATGAATAAATAAATAAATTTGAAAAATGAATGAAACCTACTAAGCTGAAAACCCAAGTGGGAGGCTTAGGAAAAATTAAGGGTATAGCCTGCTAGACTGAAAACCGAAAAGGCAATCTATGAAATAATAAAGGTAGCTCGCTAAGTTGAAAACCCGAAAGGACAGCTTAGGAAAAAATAAGAGCTTAAGTAAAATAAATGTGTTTTATTATGGTCTTATTCATCTTTTCAAACATCCAAAATAAGACATTTGAGATAGAAAATCAAAAACAAAACAAATTCTAAAATGTAAGTTCAAACTCAGACTTAGTCTTCAATCTCGGTTAAAAAGGCATAACGCTTTAGCTTCTCCTTTTGTTAACATATCTCAATCCACCACTCGATGTACTTTGGAAGCTTACCATAGTCATCACCAGGAATCAGCACTATCCTTGTGAAGTTAAAAATACAACACTTGAGAACAGCTCTAGCCACTTTCGCATTCAAAATAGTTGCCTCGAAAAATGGTCCATTTAGGGGTACATCCTGATCAAGTCCCATCTGACGAAGATCTTGGGTAATCTGATAACAAGTCACTTCCTAAAAACTAAGCAGATACATATTCTTCTACCCTAGACTCCACATAAATTGTTTGATGGCATATCAGTCAGGCCTCCATCGGAGGGACTCAACTCCATCAACCAACTAATCCATTCTCTCTTAGTGGGGAAGCTGATGATAATTGACCTAGTTTGGTACTAAGATGTTAGATTATCCCTTGACCTAGGGGGAGGACCGGGAACAATTTTGAGGTGGTCCCTCAACAAAATCTGAATGGAGGAAAAAGTCAAAGATAGTCTCATAAATGATAAAATAGAAAAGCAAATAAAAGATTTAAATACATGGAGTTGAATTAGTCTAATGGTTTAAGTTCCTCTCAAACTACAATGACAATCAAGGTTGAGCAGTGTCTCAACCAAAATCATGCCTACAATTGACTTCCCTTTACCCATCTAGGGTATCAGATCAGCCACCTTTGCATCTCTCCATCCAATCGGGCCTACAAAAATATAGCCCACAGTTAAATCAAAAGTAAAATTCTTCAGCCTCCTAGTAGACCAAACAGGGTCCTTTGAGTCTTTCTATAGCATATCGACCAAAGCAAGCAGGTCCACAAAATCATCTTTCATAATACCTAAAGCAACCTTAGTGCTCAAATCCAAAAAAAACTTTTGAAAGAATTGAAATGTCCTACCTTTTTTACTAGAATAGCCAGGTCAGCCTCGAGACTTGTATCGAGAAAAGCCAAAAATTCTTCAAAAGTCATGCACATCTTGTTCATGCTTTCCCCAAACCAAAACATGTGATCAATAGATCTCAAAACCAAAGAAATGCATTCAAAAACTTTCAGTCTATCTTGACACCTCTAAGTGTCGGTAGAGAGCTCATGCCATATTTTCCGAGGCTAATCCTACTTACTTGGTCTAATATCATTTACCAGCCATGTAACATATAACTGAAGTGGGGTTCCATCTCGTGTAGCAAAAATAGAGTAAAAAATGAATTCTCTGTTAAAAAATAGTTCTTTAGAGATTTTCTAAATAAAAATTGATTTTCGTTGTGAAATATATAGTGGCATAGAAATCGAGGTAGAAAATGGAGTTCAGAAGGCCAAGTATGCGAGCCAAATGGACTAACCCATGCACTACATTTTGGCCCAAAAACGTGTTTTGTGCCTCACCCATATGTTTATTCCCAAATGCATTCGTTTGGCACCTCATACATGCGTTTAAGTCGAAATGTATGCGTTTAAGGCAAAACGCACGTGTTTTGGTGCTCATGTGTGGGTCGGTCCTTATGCCAACCCTTCTTGTCGCCACGATTCATTCCGACTAGATTCGATATTATTTTTTCACATGATTTTCAACCAATGCATTTTTAAAATTCAATTATTTTTTTCAAACAAAATTATTTTATGAAAAAGAAAATCGAAAAAAAATAAAAATTTTCAAAATTTTTCATAAAAGATCAAAGTTCAAAAGTACAAAATAATCAGTTTTTACAAAGCCCACATGTGGGCCCCATAAAGTCTAACATGCATCAGGCATCACTCAATCACCACCATCACCCTCCTCCTTGTCCTCATCCTCCACAAGTTACATGTCACGCCTCTAAATGACCCTAGGCTCTCTTTGGTTCTCCACAAAGCCTAAGGTAGCTAGGGTAGTACTCAAGTAGCAATACATTCACTGGTAAATATCATGGCCATAAGCATACATGGGAAGAAGAACCTACAAAAGTAAAATAGAAGTCAAAATTTGTTAAATATAGGAAATGGATGCAATAAAGGTAAAGGGTTTACCATCGTGGGAAGTCATGATAGGTCAAGATGGGGCACACCAAGCATATAGTCATAACCTATATAGTGGAATATGGTCACATATGTCGCATCCGTGTAGGAGACATTATTAGAAAAGCCTACAAGGGATGACCAAGTCTGACTCGAGCTAGCAGGCATCTATAAAAGGGAAGCACCCTTAACCTGAACTAGCAAGCATCTATGATGTAGTACCAGGTATAGCCCTAGGAGTAGAACATCTAATCTGACTATGGGGTCTACGCCTCGGAGTAGTAGCAATTGTCACCACTGGAACTTGACCTAACCTAGTAAATAGAGGTGGTATCCCTCTCATCAGATGAGCAACTATGAAGTCTAGATAAGAGGCATCATGAATCACATAGTCTTGCCTCGATCTCCTAACTCTTCAGTAGTCTAGAAAATCCTGATTCAAGTGCGCTCTAATAAGCATGGATGGAACAGCCGATATAATTGTCTCTGAGATAGTTTGGGCCACCACCCACTCACCTAAGTAAAACTCCATGAGTATGGAAGAACCTAAGAGGATCTATCTCTCAATAAAAAATGATGCCTAGCATGAGGGTCCACATCCCATAGGTGTTGTGATAGAAAGGTATCCAGACAACCTAATAATGATAAACTAGTAAATCAAAAATCTATAAAAAGAAAAGAGTAAAGTTGATTAGAGAATACCTCAGTCATCATGGCCATGATATCTCTATAGTCAAACAAAGAGAAAGCAGCCTGAGAACTTACCCAAAACTCTCTACACCACATCCTCCCCAACAGGGGCAGAATGCTTCCCACAACCTTAGTGGAAAGAGCTGGGATATATGAAAATCCTTAAGATATAAAGAAAATAGATTCATCAAATCACTAGAAAGTAAAGCAATCGGAAACAAGATAAAAAATGAGAAATACTATCCTCCTAAATTATGGCTGTTGCATGGATACCTGTCCCCTGAGTCCTGTCAACATGCTCATCCCTTGGTAAGCCATAGCCAGTGTGACTCCAGCCTGGTCATACTCACCAAGCATGTCTAAATTGACTAAAGAGCCTAGAATCCTAAAATCAACCCATCCACTCTTATTATATAAGAAAACATTTGATAGGATGACCAGAAAACAAACTCGATCATACTGATCGAGGGAGTAAGCATCCAAAGTCATCCCATTCATGTGATCGATCAAGGGAGTCCGTGAAACTAGCCCTCTAGAATTACAAGGCAAGTTCACCCCAAGCAGATTAAGCAAAGCATAAGAAGGTCTCAACTAAGTATAAAAAATTATAGGCATGGGCCCAAATCACATACCAAACAAACACGACCACTCAACTGGAGTCATCATCATCTCACCCACTAGTAAATGAAAAGTGTTAGAGGTACGCCACCACCTCTCAACCAAGGTGAATATCATATTCCTATCATGAGTGAAGCAATGTCCAAACTCATTCAACCTAGCAGATGAGCTAGAGCAACATGAGTAGCTACAGGCTCGAAATGGAAAAGAAAAGTCATCATTGTAGCTAGCCTAGACCGAGCACCCCTCTGACTGCTCGGCATCCTACAGGTAAAATTCTATCATTTTTCATTTTCTTTTTATTTTAACTCTCTACATTTATTTTTATAGAATTGAGAAAATAAAAAAATAAATAAAGTGCCCAAAAAAGTAAGCATTTTGGAAAAAGAGTGCACAAAAAAAAGATACATTGGAAAATGAAAAAAAAAGCACAAAAAGAAAAAATGCGTAAAAAATTAGAATGGCATAGAAAATAAATAAATAAACAAAGAGGATATGAAAATACCGCTAGATAGCCACACTAACTCGCATGCTCCTAATGATTCTACATAATAATAGCATTAGGTATTGTCAAAGGCTCCTCACAATCCATCAGTAGACGATCAGAAAAGTCCTAATCAAATGGGCCAAGTAAGTTTACAATAACTATGGGACCAAGTAGGCCTTCCATACCAAAGAAGTCATCTAGACCAAGGTGATAGTCTAAGACATTAGCATTAGTGGATTGACCGGCCAACTCATCAGTACCGAGTTTCTCCTCCTCAATAGCACACAAATGCGGAAAGTTAAAAGAAGGAATAGACACTCCCTCTAGAGATGCATGCAACTGTGTTGATAAATCATTGTGCCGAGTATTGTCGTCCGGTATCATTTAGAAGCTACGTGCCAAAGGAAAATCAGAAGAGTAAAAGGAGAAGAAGTTGAAAGAAGAAGCATGAAAAAAGAAACTTCTAAGCTTTCAAAGTCCTTTTATAAGCAAAATTAATCATCCCATTAATTATGTTCACACTTATCAGTCATGTTTTTTGCAAAATAGGATTGCTAAGGGGGGCAACAATGAATCCTAATTTTTTCACCATAAAATCTGGCTCATCAATATAAGCGCAATGGTGCGCTTGCGCTCAAATCAAACCACAAACGGACCCGAAAAACCAAAAAAAATCAAATCGAATCAGACCGGACTAAACCTAGAATATCAGGCCCATGAGTTAAAGCCCAAACGCATGCGTTTGGAGCTAAACACATGCACAAAGCCCTAAACATATGCGTTTAGGCAGTAACTCATGTGTTTGGCCTTAAATGCATGAGTCCCAATTTCCCAGCTTTCCCGACATGATTTCTTATAAATTTGACCCTTCAAATTAGTTTTCAAGAACTTTTTCCAGACACTCTCACACCATTTTCAGATGTATTTTACATATTTTTAGACACTGAAACCACATTGAATCATACTGAAACACCAAAATTTTACTAGACATACTCACATCTCATTGATTCCAATCAGATGCTCATTTGAGTTTTCATCAGACTCACTCTAGACAGACATCCAACAGACCTCTCTGAGCACTACAGAGACACGATTCGGGTTCATCAAGATTTTTGAGAAACTAATTTTGAAATCTCATAAGCCAAAGGTAAATATGGTATAATATTTCTTATCTTTTGGTTTTGAATAAGCCCTTAATCTGAATAAGGCATTTGCATGTTATCAAAATTCACTTTTGCTAAAATAATTTAAATTAGTCCTAAAATGACTAAGCAAATCCACACTAAACAAAATCAATTTTTAATCAAATACTGAACTGATTAAAAGCCTTTTAGATTAATCCTTTTAAAATTAAAACGAATTATCTTTTGAATAAATCAAACCACCAACCCCCACTATTTTCAAAACAACTCCATCCTTCGCGAGAAGGGAGAATGATGTTCTGTTTGATTCCCATTCAAAGGGATAGGTTGATAAGCCTTTTCAAAAGCCTTCAACTCCAAAAATTCTTTTTCTTTTATTTCTGCCTTATCTTTATTTTAGCACATTTATTATTGTTATTTGTTTTATTTTTTATGTTATTTTTATTACTACTGTTTATAACATAATTACTTGTATTTGAGTTTGTAATTAATTTTGGAGAATATGTGCCTTTTCTAGATCTATTTGGAGTGGAGAAAGGATTCCTGTGTATGTGCTATTTTTTATGTAATTCTTTTCATTTCTGCTTTCACTTCTTATTCTTTTTATTGTGGATGTGTCTCACCCCTAGAACCTTTCAAGGCTAGAGGAGGGACCCATATTTAAATTTCCTGCCATTTTATCATTGTTCATTTTATGGTTGTCATGCATATGATTATCTGAACATACATCATATTTGTCATGATTATAATTGTTCATTCATCACACAAGTATGCATGCATACATGAAATCGATTTTAACTAAAACCATACATGTTTTTCTTAAGCCAAAATTGTTTAGAATTGGAAAAAACTTTTTCTTAATGTTTTTATCAAATCATGCATCCCCGAACCTAAGTATGGTTCACGAGCCTGCCTTTTCAAAATTAATTATGCGTACAGTCATAATTTTCTAAATTGAGTTCAAACTTATTTATTAATCGCCTATGGAAAATAGTTTTTCTTAAAGATTGAGTGGTGACTCAAAAACATCACATGATTACACCAACGAATACATGTGGAGTGTACCAAAGGGGGACCTTCCATAACCATGATTCCATGTGCAATCTAACCCTACGCAGTTAGTTTCCTCAAGCCATAAACTCAAAAACGCATTGGAAAATCCTGCAGGCTCAGACGGGGCCTCAGAGGGGCTTAATTATGTGGAATTGTTGAGAAATGCTAAAGTTATCTTAACTTATGAGAAAATGGTGTATGTAATCAATCAGCTAGTTCGTGGATCGTTGCTTGAAGAGGCTATAGATGAGGAATGAGCTACTTTGAGAAAGTGGCAAGATGATCACATGTAAGAAAGGTGTATTGTGCTCTCTTTTATAACCAAAGCGTTGCATAGGAAACATGAGCACGTAACTGAGGTCTTGGACATACTTGTTCATCTTAAATACCTTTATGGTGAACAAAGTTGAACTATTAAAGAACTGTTAGGTATAAAATATCTAAGGAATTGATCCAAGCCAAGATGCAAGAGGGAGAGAAGGTTGGGCCACATGTTCATAAGATAAACAGGCTTATTGAGTAATTGGAGAACTTGGATTTCTCCATAGATGCTGACCTTTAAACAAAATTGATCTTGTAATATGACCCTAGATCATTTAATAATTTCATCATGAACTTTCATATAAACAAGATTGAATGTAGCCTTGTTGAGTTGCACAATAGTCTTGTCACCGCCCAAAAGGACATGGAAGGGGGTAAAAGAAAGGAAGCCATTCTTATGGCATCTTCTTCTAGTGGGACTAATAAGAAGAAGAAATAAAATAAGAATAAGGCTGTCCATCTCAAACCCACGGGCGATGTGACCCAAATTAAGGACAAGTCCACAAGAGAAGCTTCTAAAGACAAGGGAAAGTGTTTCCATTGTGATGAGACGGGATATTGGAAAAGAAATTTCCCAAGGTTCCTATAGTCCCTTAAAGGCAAGAAGAAAAAGAAGAAGAAGATGAAGAAGCAGCACAAACTTCTAAAGGTGTGTCTTTTAATTGTTCTATTTCTAATATTCCTTATAGTTCATCAGTTGCTTAGATACTTGATAATGGTGTAAGTTATCACATTTGTACTTCTGTGCAAGTAATGATAAGTAAAAGAGGCTTGGATAATGGAAAGTGGTCTTAAAGCTAGGAAATGGAGCAAGTGTTGTGGCCAAAGCTATATGATCAACTTCTATTAACCTTGTTGATCATATTTTGTTATTGAAAGACATATTGTAAATTCCTAATGCTTTTATAAACATTATTTCTGTAACTACTTTAACTAGTATGGGTTATGAACTCTTATTTAAGAAATATGTTTATGAAATCTATTTTTAAAATAGAATTGTTGGCATAGGATATGTACTTGATGGTCTCTATTATTTAGATAATGGCAATAACAAAATATATCCAAGCTCAACTCATAATAATGCCATGATTAAACTTAACTCTAATTCAAATTTAATTTGGCATCTTAGACTTGGTCATATATCCGAGGAGAGGATTCTAAAGTTAGAGAAAATAGGGATCCTAGATTATATGGGAAGTGAACCTACTCCAACTTGTGATTCTTTTATCCAAGGTAAAATGACTAGGTTAACCTTTGTTAGACAAAGAGAAAGAGCTAAAGAAATTTTGGAATCATACATAGTAATGTATATGGACCATTTGGTCAAATGTCTTGAGGTGGGTATTTATACTTCATCACATTTACAGATGACCTTTCGAGGTTATGGCATGTTTATTTGATAAAATATAAGCATTAGTCATTTGAAAAGTTAAAAGAATTCATGCAAAAAGTTGAAAAACAAATCGAAAAAAGTATTAAAACTCTTCGATCTAATCGGGGAGGTGAATACTTAAGTACAGATTTTAAAGACTACTTAAAGGGACATGGCATAATTTTGCAATTGACTCCTCCTAGAATGCCATAGTTGAATGGTGTTTCTAAAAGGAGAAATCATACTCTATTGGATATGTTGTGATCAATGATGAGTTATATCGATCTCTCTATCTCTTCATTGGGATATGCACTTGAGATAGCTTCTTACATCCTTAATAGAGTCCCTTCAATATCTGTTCCTACAACTCCATATGAGATATGGCATGGTAGAAAACCAAGTGTTAAGCAGGTTAAGACTTGGGGGTTTCCAGCATACATTAAAAGGCCAAGAACATAAAAGTTAAAAGAGAGGTCTATTAAAGGAAGGTTTGTTGGATATCCTACAGGTGGATTAGGATATTGTTTTTATCTTCCCATAAAGAAAACAATTGTTATTAGAAAGGATGTCATTTTTCGTGAGAAAAAATTTCTTCAAGAAGGTGGTGAAAGTAGGGAGATAATCTTGGATTAGATGTCATCCGAAGAGATCCAATAAAATTATCAAATGGAAATTGATCAACTCTAAGTGCCAATTCCAATTGGTAATATATCCACACAAATACCTCAGAGATCTGGTAGAGTATCTTGTCCTCTAGAGAGATACGGACTTCTTCATGGGAATGTACAAGGGTTATTCATTCATGAGAAAGTTGATCAAGGTGTTGATCCTATTACATATGAGAAAGATATATCATATATAGATTCTTCTAAATGGCTAAAGGCTATAAAAACTTAAATGGATTCCATGTATGCTAACCAAGTCTGGGAACTTATGGATCCACCTAAGGTTATTGTACTCATAAGGAGTAAATGGGTCTTTAAGTAAAAGATTAGTTTAGATGGAAACATGGAAACAATTAAGGCAAGGCTTGTAGAAAAAGGATTTCGCCAAAGGGAAAGGATTGACTATGAGGAAACCTTTTTCTCCCAAAGCCATGCTTAAATTCGTTAGGATTTTATTAGCCATAGCCACACACTATGATTAAGAGTTTTGGAAAATGATGTCAAAACTACATTCCTAAATGGAATCATTAATGAAAACATTTTCATGAAACAACCTGAACGTTTTGAATCTAAGGATAGTTATAAAGTGAACAAGCTTAAGAGATCCATTTATTGTCTTAAGCAAGCTTCAAGGAGTTGGAATCATCATTTTGATGAGGCAATCAAATCATTTGATTTTATCAAAAATAAAGATGAAATATATGTGTACAAGAAGGTAAAAGGGAGCACATTTACATTTCTTATACTCTATGTTGATGACATATTATTAACTAGTAATGACATTAAAATGCTCACAAGTGTGAAACTATAGCTATCCTTAAACTTCTCCATGAAAGACTTAGGAGAAACCCCCTACGTTCTTAGAGTTCACATCTATAGAGATAGATTGAAAAGAATGTTAGGGCTTTCCCAAAGTCAGTACTTGGATAGGGTGTTAAAGAGGTTCAACATGCTGTAGTCTAAGAACTGCAATCTAAGAGAGGATTATTGCCTGTAAGGCACTTTATCCACCTTTCTAAGGAAATGTCCCCAAAGACTTCTGAAGAAAGGAAACATATGGCCAAATTTCTATATGCTTTAAAAATTGGAAGCTTAATGTATGTTATGATATATACTAGGGAGAATATCGCATATGCTGGTAGTGTGACTAGCAGATTTCAATTCAATCCAAGATCAGATCACTAGACTACTGTTAAAGATATCCTTAAGTACTTGAGAAGGATTAGGGATTTAGTTTTGACATATGGAGGAGTTGACTTGAGGATAGATAATTTTACTGATTTCACTTCCAGTCATATATTGATGATAAAAAGTCTATCTCATAATTTATATTCACTTATAATAGAGGAGCAGTATGCTGGAAGAGTACCAAGTAATCAACCACTACAGACTCCACTATAGAAGCAGAGTACATTGCAGCATCAGATCCCGCAAAGGAAGTTGTTTGGATTCAGAAGTTCATGATAGAACTATATGTGGTTCCATCAATTTAGTCTCGTATCTCTCTCTACTGTGACAATAATGGAACCATTACTCAGGAAAAGGAACCCAGGTCTCACCAGAAATCCAAACACATAGAAAGACAATATCATATTATCAGAGAGATCATTGGGAGAGGCGATGTAATAATGGAAAAAATAGTGTCAGTTGAAAATACAGTAGATCATTTGATTAAAGTTATGAGTCAACAACAATTTGATTTTCATCTTGAGAAGATGGGTCTTAGATACTATAGTGATTAGCTCTAGATTAGCTCTAGTGTAAGTGAAAGATTGTTAGAGGTGTATTCTTTAAAGTTGTGTACATGGTAGATGTTTGTAATCATAATTCCCAAATGACAATATAACATATATATTTCGTTTAATGAATTGTTCGATTTAGTGTTAAATGTATATATGTTCCATAAGTCTTATATAAAAGAATCTATTCTCAAAGAATTTGAGAATATGAGTGATAGATTCTTTTTGTCACAGACTTTAAAAAATGCTCATGGACATAGGATTATTAGTTGGAACATCATTAATTCGGAAGACCATCACCTCTGTTGTCATCCATGATATGCTTATTGGTATGAAGGTAGTGAGTCTCATGCTATAGACATGTGATGTCATGACAACATATGAGCATACTTATGGGATGAGTAGGTTGAACAGTGACGCTAAATGATAGATACATGGGTTTTATCCATAACTCAATATCTTATTATCTAGATCATAATTATGCATATAATCCTTAGACAAGATGTGACATCTTATCTAACATATTGGTTGTTATGACTTGTTACTACTTACATATAGATGCTATCCAAGTATTAGTATATGGCATGTGGTGATCATAATCAGTGATATGTTGAGATAAATGATCTCTAAGAAAGGATTCATTAACTTAGACAAACAAGAAAGGAATCCTATGACTTCATGTTGTTCTTGACACTCAAATTCATCACCAAGGAAGTTAAGATTCACTAGAAAGAGTTTCTAGTAGGAATTTGATTTATTGAGAACTTGAACTGAATAGAGATAATATGATCTGGCATATAGGGTTTAGCTATTTCATAACCCTAGCTAAGATCAGAAATTCGTAATGAAGAAATTCGAGTGCATGGTAATTATGATCAAGTGGTCCATGTAATGTTATGGATACGATCACCGACATTCATTTCTAATTAGGTAGTCATGATATGCAATGCTAAGTGTTACTTACGACTTATGGGACTAAGTGTGAAATGTGGATTACACACTTGACGGGGGAAAAGAGTTTTCTTTATCCCATTAGTAATTAGAACATGAATCTAGAAAGTCACACACCATAAAGCATTTTCCAAAGCTTGGATATAAATTATATTAATAATTAATTAATTAAATAGTTTAATTAATTATTAATGATAATTGAATTAAACTTATAATTAAATTTACAAAGATCTTAGCATATCTTAAAGTTTAATTCAGAAGAGGATTATTTCAATTAAATCATAATTTGTATGAGATATAAATAAGGATTATTAAATTGAAATGGTTTTGGACAAACAAAATTAATTAGGCTTAACATGAGATTATTAGTCTAATCCACATTAGATGTGATTAATTGAGGATTAGTAAGAATTTCTACTAACTATGGCCATTAGTTTGTTAATTAATAGATTAGTCAAATTGCCAACTAGTCAACAAAACATGCTTCCCATTCTTCTCCTTATTTTAAGGAAAAGTGTTGGAGGGTATAAGTATAAAACCAAATAGGTCTTCATCTTTTCCTAAATGATTTTGAATTAGCTCTATTCACCTTGAGAAATTCTCTAAGAGTTAGAGAGGAAAAAAAAAAAAAAGGGTTTTCTTAGACCATACCAAAATTAAAGAGAAGATTGAGTGATTGAAGAAGAGTTCTTCAAACATCAAACTCTTCTTCTAATTTCTTTGAGAAAGAAAAAGGTTGTGGAGTTCTTGAGATCCAAAACCAATCCCCACCTCTCAAGATTCAAGTAAAGGAGCAAGAATGGGTAACCAAGTAGAGAATGGTTTAAGTTTCTTGAAGAATCAAGGGGATACAAGTTTTGAGAAAACTTTGGTGTGTCTTCACACGTGGAGAGCTAAATAAAAGATTGAGTTGAGGTATTTGATTTCTAACATTTTTATTGTGCTTTTTCACAAAATTTGTATAAATATTCTTGTGCAGTTATGGTCCCAATTGTTAGGTTTATGTTAATTTTCAAATAGTTTGAAAATAACTAAAACTATTTTATTAAAAGAGTTTTGTCAAAAAAAAAACTAATGTTTTCAAAAGTTCTCAAAATCGAAACTTCAATTTTTCGTTTTTGCTTCCATTGCCCGACTCGATAACTCCTTCAGCACTAATCCAATTCGTTTACTTCACGTATACGGTACATTGAGATGGCCATCAGCGTTTAATATGTGTTGAGTATTTACAATAATTTACAACTATGAAGAATTTCAATTAGTATAGGATATTATGAGTATACTCAAGTACAAACTATAATTTAACAAATAAATATTATCTACTCGCAACACTTAATCAGTTCTTGAACTTTGTTTTTAACGGTCTAATTCATTAACTGAAGCCATTGTTTGATCCAATCACATATTGTACCTATTTGTCACTGGAAAAAGGAATTACATTATTATTATCCAAAGAGTATGAATTTGACTTGAAATTCCATGTTTGCAGGCATTCTTTATGAATGTAATGTGCTTGCAATAATATCATTTGAAATATCGAAAGAAGGCCAAGCTTTAGTTGCAAGAGATTCACGGGCCCATGACTTGCCACATGAACAGAGTCGGTCTGCTCGTATTACTTTGACGCTTCTACTTCACTTCCAGGAGGTTTTATTGTACTAGTTTGTTTGATTTTTACTGAATTACGTCTTTGAGAATTCAGGAAGTATTAGTTACTTATGCAAAACGTGAGGCCTACATTTGTATGATCGTGATTCAGTTGAAATATAAAAACCAACCGACTCTTTTGGTCAGTTTTTCTCGATTTCAAATCTAACATTTACCAGCCAAAATAATAATAATCACATTACCAAAAATGCTTACTCCTGGGTATGAATCACTCGTTAAACTTTCCCTTTCAGCAATTACAAGGATTCAAATACTACTGCTGAATATCAAAACAGCACATTTTATTTATTGAACTATAGATTTACTGCATATAAAACATTGTCAACAAATTGTGATGCGTCCTCCTGCCATGCGCTGCAGATTAAGTACAATATCAAACAATTAGAACAATACCAAGGAAACAAATGCAATTTGCTTTGCACCCTTACCTATTATATACATAATTTTTTGAGAAATACAAGAAAGCAACCAATTGTACTATGCTTAGCCCTGCAAGCAGCCAATAGAAGTAGTCAAGATGACCACGATTCAAATTATTTGAGAGCCAACTATCATGTTCCTCACCACCGGTCGCTTTCTCGATTGCAAAAATGAGAAAGCTGCTTATAAAGCTTCCTATGCCGAAGATGCTTAGGTAGAGAGAGAGACCCACACTTCTTAGTTCACTAGGGACTTGGTCATAGAAGAATTCTTGCAGACCAACCATAGTAAAAACATCAGCAACTCCAAACAAGACATATTGAGGCATTAGCCACCAAACACTCATTGGAACTGTCACATTAGGCAAATCAATTAATCCATATTGTCTAGCAATTTCTAGTCTTTTCATCTCAATCAGAGCAGCAATTGCCATAGACAGAGCAGATAAAAACATCCCAGTTCCTATTCTCTGAAGCATTGTAATACCAGCAGGAATCCTGGAAAAATATCTTGCTACGGGAACAAATATACGGTCATAAATTGGAATGAATAACACAATAGCCAGGCTGATAAAGGATTGTAGTGAAGCTGGTGGTATGTCAAAACTCTTTGAAATTGATCTATCCATGGTTACTCCTTGCTTAGTGAAGAAAGTTGATGACTGCGCAAACACCACAGCATATACCAAGCACGTGGCCCATATTGGAACAAGCCTAAGTACTGCTTTAGCTTCTTCAACTTCACTGAGGCTACACACCTTCCCATCTTCTTTTTTGCCATCTGGTGCAAGCATGGCTTTGTTGAGGAACCTGACACGTCAGAAAATCTAATTTGTCATATTAGAAAAGCTTTGCTGTGAAGTTATCAAATTTTCGTAGCTTGTTCATTTCAACATTTTAACAGCATTAAGAGCAGCAAGGTTCCCATTTGTCAACAAGTTAGAGACACAAACCATTACTTTTGTTTTATAATTTAAGAGTTACTTCAGTAGAATAATCAAGTATACCTATCTGTGCTGTGCGACTATATGATAATTAAAAAGCATTTGAAGGAAATAGAGCATTTTGCAATCTTGCACAATTATTACCACCAGCCCACTAGTAACGGAAGAGTAATTTCAAAATGAGCTCCTCAAATTCAAAAGCAAGAACATAGAGCCTCTCTATCGGATGTTACTAGGAAGTAGGAACATAAATCACATGCATTTTAATTGCTATAAATCCAACATAGAGAGTGAAACAAGGTACAGTTGACACAGGAGTAACATATGACTTAATCTTTCTGCCCATTAAATTAAGGCTTTGGAAGAGATATTTTTACATAACCTTTTGCCTGAACAGGGTATCAACACTTATATCTACATTTTAGTTAACATTTTTGGTTAGAGAACATTAATGAGTAGAATTCCCCATCTACTAAGCAAGAAAATAATGACTTAATAAAGCTTATATGAAGTATAACTCAACTACTCAACTCAACTCAACAAAGCCTTAATCCCAAATTAATTGGGGTCAGCTATATGGATTCACTTTCTCCACTTGGGGCGATCGTGAACCATATTATCAGAAATGTTTAAAAACTCAAGATCATGCTGAATAACTCTATTCCAAGTTAGCTTAGGTCTACCCCTCCCTTTTTTACCCACA